>CM060864.1:2260832-2537832 GCA_030737845.1 Acorus calamus | reverse complement strand
AATTAAAATTATAAACGAGTCACTAAAGCAGATGAAATGAAGTCACAACGCAAATCAATGATGAGAATATGGAGAATTTATGTCAGAATTCGATTAAACTGAAATCAATGTGCAAGAGTAAGAACCTATGTTAATGGAGGTTCAAAATTAAAAAAAAAGTTTCTTTTTTCATGAAAAGAAGTGAAAATCAGTACACAAAGAACCCATTAATGGAAATCCAGAACTAAATACAATAAAACATCAAAAACCAATAATCACAAACAAAGAAAAACCATCAATAGTTCTGTGAAAGGAACCCACCTCTAAAGTAACAGAGACTGGATCTACATCCATGGCGGAGTTCTCGGTGCCGCCCATCGGAGGAGAGGTGGAGGTAGGTGCAGAGCCAGGAATTAGAGCAAAAGGAGGCATAAAGGGCCAAGAGAATAAGTAAGATGAAAAGAATAATCAAAGATATTTGACAAATTATAACAGTTGTGTAGTGATAAAATTAATAGATGATCTAGGAAAAATTTTCAAAATCTCAATATTATTATCACAAAAAATAGAAAAAATGAAGCTTTCAAAAACAAAAATTTTCATAAAAAAATTTAAAAAGACATATGACTCTAAATCTCAATGAGCACTAATACACACATCTATTTTTTGTGGTCTTATTTTCATTTGTCACGTCTAATACAATATATAAAATTAGTTATCATATTATATATTCTACTATCTCTATGTATACTATTACAGAAAACGTAAATAAAATATATAAATTTATTTTATATGAACATGTACATCATTTCTACGGGCTATCACATAGTATCTATATGGTTTTGCCACAAAAGATCTGAACTCCTCTACAACAACTTCATGAACTTAGGAGCACTCTCCTGGGCATCAACCAGTGCCACTGATTCTCCAAGATCCACACTCCTCGCATCCACAAATGTCAAATGCTCTGGAGCTTTCCTATCTAAGAACTTGGGAATTCCCTTCCTATCTAAAAACTTCCATGAAATATCTTTTACTTGGATGCCTTCCCCTGTCCATTGGTTCAAATGCAATTCTGATGGTTCTCTCTCTAATGACCGGGCTGGCTTTGGTGCCCTCATCGGGGATCCACATGGACATTTTATCACTAGCATGGTGGCGCGCGTCCCTCTAGCAAGTATCAACCATTTGAAACTCCTTGGTGTGAAGAGCAGTGCGCTCCTGTGTGCCCAGTATGCTGGCTGAAGGGCAGGGGTTCGATCCCATGGACTTCGAAATGTGACTACATAGATACAAGAATTTCCTTTGCTCCCTTGAGGAATGGTCCATCTGCCACATTTGTCGCGAAGCAAACGCCAATGCGGACCTTTTGGCTGCAAGGTAAAGTCCAATGAGGTCTCGGATTATTGATGTCCAATAAGTTTGGGCTGATCTTGATGTGGCATTGAACCGGGGTAGGCAGGGGACCCTGTAAGCGAAAAATTGCTGATCCTCAAGATTCAACAGAGCTCTATCCGCCTCATTTTGATTAATCTCCAAATGTGGGGCCTTTCTCCTTTAATTGATTGAGAACTGTAATCCCAAACTCTGTTTTGGGATTCTTTCTCCCTATGTTCCCTTAAAAGAGTTTTGTATTGGCTCCCACTCTTGTACATCTGCATCGATACTTTCAATACAATCACATACTTACAAAAACAAAAAAAAGCTCTGGAGCATCGACAAACATGTCATCCCTTCCCGAGTCCTCAAATACTTTCCACTTGCAAGCATCTGGAATCTTTCTTGTGATTGGAATCTCATAGGTGCATTCAAAATCACAATTCCTATGAGAATTATGTCTAAGGATTTTTTTTAATAAAGCTCTACTACTCCCCTCTTTGGTTGGCGAATACATAGAAGAAAAGGGATTGAATAACTAAAAAAGACAATATTGAACCTCATTTGTAGTTCCAACAGGATAGAAGAATGAGAGACAAAAGAGCATGAGAGACAAAAGAGCCTCACTAACAAAACTAAAGGATATAAAATCATCCAAACATTTACCACACAAACCACATAAAAATACCAATGCAATTTGTTCATAATCAGATAATGCTTGTTCTCTGCTACCTATCAATTAAAATCAGCTTGTTTAGGTCATCAAAAAACAAAAACAAAACCCAGAAAGATCATTCAGCACTTACAACACAACAAAAATCCCAAGCCCCATATACATAGAAACAACATATACAAAAATTAGATTAGCAAATTCCATCAGTGCCTCTGTTTCTCTAAAAATCAACACCCACTCAAAGCCTCCTTCAGAAGCCTCTTCGCATCAGGACCCAAACCCGACATCGCCGGTCGCTTCCGTCCACTCAACCCAACCGCCGGAGCCATCTGGAACGCCTGCACTGGCGACGGCGGCGGAGGCGGCGGATTCCGCCACCTTGGGAGCGGCCCCGCGACGAGCAGGGTCTTGAGCAGAGGCCCGGCGTCGGCCACCGCCTGCATCAGCTTCCCCATCTGCGGCAACGGCCGGGAGTTCATCAGACGGTCGAGGTGATCGGAAGGGGCGGAGGAGGAGACGACGACGTCGAAGATGGAGTCGACGGGGGAGGAGATGTAGGAGGAGTGGTTGTCGGAGTCGGTGGAGGTGATGGGGAAGTGGAGGGAGGGGGGGAGGGGGAGGAGGTCGACGAGGGGGTCGGAGGGAGGGGAGGTTTGGGTTTGGGTGGTTTGGGGTTTGGGGAGGAGGAGGTGTTGGAGCTGGTGGAGGTGTTGGCGGGCCTCGTCGCGCTCGAAAGTGGTCTGCTTTAGGAGTCGGTAGAGCTGGTTCACGCAGTCCTCTTTCAGGCGGAGCTCGTTCATGGCGTTCGTGCGCAGAGTCTCCTTTTCGAGGGTCGCGTAGAGGAGTCGCTGTCGGAGGGCTTGGATTTCCTGGTTGGGGGAGTTGAAAAGATTGGAAATTTATGTCAGGATTTGATGATCTTGTGTTAATGGAGGTTTTAAAAGAAACATAAAGAAGACATTTTTAATGGGGACCCAAAACTAAAACAATAAGAGATCAATCACAGACATTGAAGAAAGGAACGCACCTCCAGAGCAACAGAGACTGGATCTGCATCCATGTCCGGTCCCCTCTTTTTTTTTTGTACACGTATAGGGACTGTGGACCTCCTTTTATAATGTTGTTTCCTATGATTAAATTAAAAAATCTAAGCAATTATGGAGGAGGAGAAGGAAATCATGATTACATAATATAGGGAAAATATGAAAATTCGATTAATCGTCCCTTAACAAGAAATAATTCGAATGGAAGAATCTTTATAAGATATAATGTGATTTTGACTTCAAAAATGTGATTTTGACTGAACAGCTTGTCTCCCACATAATTTTTGTGGACTGTTAGATAACAAACTGTCACAAACACTCATTAATTATCATAATTGGTAATGAAATTTTTGCCTGCCCGTCCCAAAAACATTGAATGGGGCAATGGTCAGCTGATAAAAAATGGTTTTTAATTAAATTCTAAAACAATCATCCTTTTAATTTTGCATATATGATGGAGAAAATGAAATGATAAATTTTTCATTTTTATTGAATTTTTTGTTTATAGAAATAAGAAAAAGTTCACAATATGATCTCAATACATGTATCCACAAAGTGGGTCAAATTTATTTTTAAACAATGAAATTGAGACAAGAAATGAAGGGGATTTATTTTCAATTCTCTGAATATATATATATATATATATATATATATATATAGGGAGCCGATTAGGTGCGGTTTACGGTCGGTGCGGTGCGCGATCACGGGCCGTCGATCACGGGTCCATCGCATCGGACGGTCGGGTGCGATTCACGTCGACCGTTGGATGCGATGGACCCGCGATCGGACGGCCCACGTCGTAAACCGCACCGACCGCATACCGCACGTAATCGCGACTATATATATATATATATATATATATATATATATATATATATATGAAAATGATTGCGTGCGGCGAACGGCAGGTGCGGCCGCGACGTGGGCCGTTCGATCGCGGGTCCATCGCATCCAACGGTCGAGATGAATCGCCCCCGACCGTCCGATGCGATGGACCCGTGATCGACGGCCCGTGATCGCTGCCGCACCTGCCGTTCGCCGCACGCAATCACGTCCCTATATATATATATATATATATTGACAATTTATTCGTAATTTAGAAGTTGGACATCTTTTTGGAGAAAAGTATTTTTGATTGGATGTGAGAGAGGTTGGCACTGGTCAATATATGTTGGATAACAGACTTATGGTTGGGTTTATAAAAAACACAATCACTGGATAATAATGCAGCCAGTGTATCAAAATAATTAGGCATGTCAACGGGTCCAACTCGGGCAGTGTATGTAGGTTTAAAAACAAATTCAGAATTTCTCTTGCAATTCTGAATAAATTTGACCTACTTTGATAGAAGTTTATTCAATTTAATGGAAAATAAAGAATATTTTTCTCTTGCAAATTGCAATCCCATAATGGGGGAAATTTTGATGGGAATGGGAAAGGAAACATTTCAAATTTAATTTAAAACAAAGCAATAATGTTAATGTCTCAATCACCACAAATCCGGAGTTTAAAAAACAAGAAAATTATTCACTTTTCATTTGTTTCTAGTAGAATACAATTTCCATATTTAAAACTAACAATAAACAAATCAAATTAGAAAGAACTTATTTTTCTTTGAGAGATAAATCCAATGTTGATATTTGTAGAAAGAAAAGAGGAGACTGAATGACAATGAAGGGAGGTGTATATGTCCTTTCGAATGGGAGGGACAATGAAGGGAGCTGTTTATATCATTGGAATTTTTTTAATGAAAAACTGTGTTTCTTTTATTTTTTTTAACCAAATTGAAACCTAACTGTAGTTACAATTTAACCAAGAAAAATAAATGACATAAATAACCATGACATAATATTTATCATAATATAAATAATTAATCTCTTGTGCTTTCCAGATCAACAACAATTCTTTCTTTCTTTTTCTTTTAATCATAATCTATTTTTTTCAAGAAACTTGTCATTTTGTAATATATATGATTAATTGTTCTCAAAATAATTTTATTTCATTTCTACTAATGTAAGTATTAATAATAACTATATTTTTGCTAATAAATAGTTTGTCTAAGAAATTTTTATGTTTGTGGATTTTAGTTAAAATTTATCATTTTCATGTTAAAATTAATATTTTTTATTTGTATAAATATTGTATTTGGTAAGGTAAAATATGCAAAATAAAAAATAAGGTTAATTTGACCATTTCTCTAAAACTTTTAACGGTTTTAAAAAAAATTTGAATAAAAGTTAATTAGGATGGTAAATATGTATAATTTCTATATATTTCAACTATATAAAAGTATATATGTAATTTGGAGAGGTATAAAAATAAATTGTATATTTTTTTATGGTATGCATGTAAAAAATTTGAACCCGACCCATTTCGATTGAAAGATCTTGGAGGTTTAAAAAGAAATATAAGGAAGACATTTTTAATGGGGACCCAAAACTAAAACAAGAAGACATCAATTACTAACAATAGTTATTAATTTAGTCACAAAACCCAAATCAAAATACAGAATCCAATTAATTCGATTGGCCCACAAAGGCACAAAGCAGATTCGATTCAAATGAAATCTATGTGAGAGACTGCTATCCTGTGTTAGTGGAGATTAGACTGAAAAGAAAATATAAAGAACGTATTAATGGTGATCTAAAACTAAAACGATAAGACATTGATCACAAATAAAGAAGAACCGTCAATACTTATTAATTTAGGTCCACAACATAAATCAATAATGGGAAGATCGAATGAGTGAAAACTGGGAATCCATTATAAACGACTGTCTCAAAATCATTCTAACAATATTAAAATCCGTTTTCTGTCATTGTCAAACAGCACCTAAGTGTCGCTAATAAAACCAAAATAAACCCAAAAATCAATAATAAGATGGAGAATTTATGTTAGGATTTGATCAACTGAAATCAATGTGAAATACTAGGATCCCAAGACAGTTGGGATTGTGCATTTGATGAACAACTTGACTATCATAAATGTTTATTCACACCCATAAATGACCATAATTGATAGTCTAATTGTAATTTTTGTCCGCCCACCCGTCCCCCTCCCCCCAAACATTAAATGGGGCAATGGTCAACTAATAAAAATGGATAATTTTAACAAATGTGAAAAAAATAATTAGAAGATTATTAAGATATATAAATGAGCGATCTGTGGGATTAGCCTTACCAAAAATGTGATCTTTAAAAGCTTGTTTAGAGATTCAATGAAATGTGGCATAAAAAGAACTCCTAATAAAACTACTGTTTAGGATCCAAAAATCTTATTAGATTGACTAATTATAAGTCCTCTTAACAAAAACACATCTTAATTGAATATAATTTGATTAGCAGTTTGTGTGCATAATGCAACAAGATTGCTTGTTGTGTTTGCGGAACAGTCTCTAATGTAATAAATGGACACATTGATTGAAAACATGAAAAAAAATTAATGATATATATCTCATCTAAATAGATATATACTTCAATATCCCTCAATAGATTATTATTGAGATATATGAACTGTTCATAGGACTACCATGTAGACCACATGTAACAATGCTAAAAAAATGTATCGTTCTCCATTGCACGTGATTTTAGTTATATTTATGGTTAGATATAGATTTAGAGAAAAGTTAAGGTCATGAGAAATCTAAAACTACATAAAACAATTGTGGTTGTGGGGCGAACACAACTTATATCTTAATCTTGTATTGGGTGTTAAAGTGTGAAAAAATCACTAATTAGAGTATTAGTGAGTGGTGTAAAAAAAATTTGAATTATTCAGCCAACTGGGATATGTGAGCAACTATAAGGTACTAATGACAATACCCTTTGTAAATAGTTCCTGCAAAATGGAGAATCAGTGTAAAATTTTGTTTCGATTTGATTGATAGAAAAGGTGGACCTGACTATCATGTTTAAGTTGGTGTAAGAACTAAGAAGGCATTAGTTATAGTATTTTGTAAGTGTTGTTTTGTTGGCTATATTAGTATTGTTGATAAAAAAAAAAAAAACAGTCTCATATTCTATAATTAAAAGGATCAGTTATATATTTTTCTTTTAGTTTCACTAGCATGTTAGACTCTCTTTTACTATTCAGCTCACATTTGGATATTTGATCCTTTTGATATTCAACTCACACTTTGTGTTAAATTTGTCCATGAAGTGAATTTTATCATGATATATAATATATTTTTTTTTTATGGAAAATGGCCTCAAAATAATATTAAGTTTTAGATTTCCCTTTTTTACTAGGAGCTACAAGACACTGAAATTTTAATTTCGTCACTCTCAATTTGGATAGATAATAAGAATGACCATTTAAAAAAAAAGAATGATATATAAAATTAAACCAAATTTTATTATACTAGATTCATTAATTGAAATTTGAAGACAAACGCTTTTTTATAGTCCCTTCAAAATAAAACCAAAAACAGAAGATTAAGAAGATTGTGAAGTTTTGCTTGCTTACGCTCTTTTTTAATCTTCACTAGATTTTAGTGGGAACTGCCCAAGAAAAGGTAGTGCTATAGTAGTGTTGACCTTAAGTCATTAATATTTCATGCATCCTACAACTTGAAAAAGTCATCACCACATGTATAGGGGGCTTATACAATATCATGATCAACCTGTGAGAAACATCCCATTCAAAGATAGTTTTAGGGTGATATCACGACCTATAGGCTTCACATGTTTTAAAATTTCTATAAAGTGCATATTTTGTATAACATTTCAATTAACTTTATAAAAATAAAATATATACTCTCAATTTTATATATTCATTTATATAAATAAATAAATGAAAACTACATATTTTAATGGATTATGTATGAAATTGCACAGTTGATCAATTTTACGGTTCTGATTGTAGTCGTTACATTATTAACACAGTATATGAAATATAAAAATATAAAACTGATTGAACGTGACATTTTTTTTCTTAAACATTACGCGTAACGGCGCCCATGATTCAATGATTAATTTATCCAAGTCGCACAAGACAGGCCTGACAAAAAGGCCATGAAAAAGAGAACCATATACGCGGACTCATAATATCCTTTGTATGTTTTCATGTTTGTGTTTAATTATCCTCGTTAGGTCCTTTCATATTATATTAAAATCTATAGTTTAGAAAATATAATCTAAGGTTCCACGTTACAATAAGATTTACACGATAAAGAACTTCTTGGGTTCCCCTCCCAGGAGAGAAAAGGACAAGTTTTATTAGACATGAAAATCTGGGAGTCTTATTCATTGGATCTTCCCTTCTCTCTCTCACACACAAAAGGTTCAATAAAATAACGCAGCGAAAAATTAAAATAAAGATTCGGTAAGCGTTGAGATCCTTCAACAAACCACAATTTTTAAAGAGAATACTAAAACTCAGAAATATATTGATAAAAGTTCAAAACCCTAGATTACAAGCCTCCCTTTTATAACACAGAAAACTTAAAAACGAAAATTTGTTATAACTAACTCTAGGGGATCTTAGAAGATCATGGGATTTGATTTCGGTCAAATCCGACTTATTATGAAGAAGATATGTTAAATCTTAAAAGTTAAAAAAATAGCAAAAAAGCCATTTTGAGAGCCGAAAAATGAAAAAAATAAAAAAATAAGGATGTGTTATGGCGTAGCCACATTTCTTGAAGATCTCCTCGATATCTACCTCCAGTAAAAAAAATTGACGATTCCGAGTTCATGACGTCATTTATTTCTACTAACCGGTTTTTCTGTAAATATTTAAAAATCTTCATATGGACCATTTCGAGTCCATCGCTCCTTAAACGTGTCGGCCACCCGTTCTGCATCACAAAAGCACTCTCTTTTTCTCTCTCTAAATAAATGGAATTACTATATGATCACCTATGTTAGCTACCTCATTGAGAAGGTCTCTTCATATATATTTTTGTAGCATGGTAGTTGTTTAATAGTATATTGTTGGAGGGATCTACATCTACATCTATTACACCGTCGGCGCGGTCATATCTTTGATCATTTATTTAATTTTTCTAGATGGATTATGGATAAAGATTGAACAAGCTAAGTGTCATTTTAAATGCTCTTTTTTATTCTACCATATAATAAAAGCATATGATGTAGTTTAAAAGGTCATAAAAATTTAAGTATATTTTAAATGAATGCATACAAGCATGTTGAAACGATAATTTGAGTTAAATAATATATCACTTATTAAGATCGTGCCCATTTTTTAGATGAAAAAAATGAAAGTATTGTTGATGTGATGTGTTTTATATATGATGACAACAACTTTAAAAAATCAAGAAAAGCTTATCTTATCAACAAAATTCATCCTAAATTTTAAATACAATACTTTTATCCAATTGTTTCTAATATAAGTCTTTTATCATTTAAAAAGTCATATCCAATTGTTTCTAATTTGAAGAAACGCGCATTCGTGTAGAATAACATAAAGGATTTTGGGGTAAAGGACCTGATGAATGGCCATCCAAATTTTCTTAGTGATTCATACTATGTAACTGGACCAAAAAACAGTTGACCAAAGTGGCATAAATTAGGTTCGCGTTGGAAATTTGATGGTTACATTTAGACTGTTTGAAATTAAACTTTCTAGATAATACTTTCTTTCATATTGGAGAATATATGTTACACATGATTTACAATTTTTTTATTAAATGACTATTATAGTAGAGAAAAATCCATATAACCCCTTGTAAACTGACTGAAATCCATATAACCCCTTGGCTTTTTTAAAAATCAATATAACCCCCTGAAAACACATAATAAATCTAAATTACCCCCTGCATAAAAATTTGGTAAGTAGATGATGAATATTTTGTAAATAGTTTTATTAACCTTAACTAAAGACACAATATACTAAAAACCTACTACAATGTGTTAAAAATGAGAAGAAAAAAAAAAGCTATGAAAATGACAATTTCACCCTCTTTAGATATATTATAAAATCTTATCTGGAGGAGTAAAATAATCATTTATAGAAGATTTTTCGCATTTTTAACATATCGTAGGATTTTTTTTGTATATTGTGTTTTCTATCAGGATTATAACCAAACATATTATTTATAAAATATTCATTATCTGTAAACTTAAATTTTATTCAGGTGATTATTTGGATTTACAATGTGTTTTCAGGGTGTTATATGGATTTTAAAAAAAATCAGGGGTTATATAGATTTCAGTTAGTTTACATAGGGATTATATGGATTTTTTTCCATTATAGTATTATATCGACTGTGTTTCTTAGATTTTATTTATTTTTAATTTTTTTGTTGCAATTCATGTGACTTAATTAACACTATGCATGCATGAATTTTCAATGGTAGGGACAACATCCGTATTTTGGTGAGGACCCAGGCCCCTCTCATAAAAGTGTCACGACCGTTTTTTTTTCTTCTCTTGCCGCGGCGAAGTCCAACAACGACTTTACCGGTCGACCTCATCATGTGCACTCTCTCTCTCTCTCCCGCCAAAATAAATAAATAAATATTGTGTTCATGAAAAAGCGAAGCTATGATTCCAAAAAGGACGACACGCTGCGGCCAGTCCCCATCATTAGACGGTTCCACACGTGTCGGTTCGCACGCGTGTACCTTCTAATTAACCAGTGTTCTTTTGCAACTCACTTATGTTGCACTCTCTTTCTTCACCCTTTGTTGCTGGTGGTGGTGGCCCTGGTGGGTCTATTTTAAGGAGTGTATATAATCATATAAACAAGATTTATACTTCAATTATAAAATAATTATAGATTGAAATTGGAGTTAAAAAATCGATTGTACATAACATCATCTACCTTTATATGATATGATAATATATATATATATATATATAGTGAATGTGCGGTCGTGCGGTCGCGATCGCAGGTCCATCGCATCCAACGGTCGACGTGAATCGCACCCGACCGTCCGATGCGATGGATCCGTGATCGACAGCCCGTGATCGCGACCGCACCGACCGCACGACCGTATAATATCACGACTATATATATATTAACCCACAAAAGATATTATATATGAACATTTACCATTCCATCTATATGAATTAGAGTTTTGATTTCCAATAATATTTATATTTATATTTAAGCTTAATAATTTGTGAAAAATTAAAGCAATGTTTCCTTGTATCATAATTTGTCTTTAATTCCAAGTTTTTATGTCACCCATCAACCTTATCTCCCCATAACACATTATAATGCCACCTTTTATAACCATCATATTTAATCATTCTCTTCCACTAGATATAATATCTAGATCCCTCTTATCCCCCAAACCAAAAGTTTTCACCACATGGCCGCATTCATTAACCTAAAACCCTAATCTATGTTTTTTTCCAAATTATAAAATTATATAAAAAAAATATTTAAACAATGCAAAACACTTAAAAATAAAATAAAATAAAATTAGGGGAGATGTCCCAATCATGAGGTGGGCCTATGAAATTTTTTTGTCGTCTAGTGGGTTGGGCACATGGGCCGTGGATTAGGTGCCCGCCCCCATGTGTGAGGCCCGATCCGATTGGCCCACTTGTCGCTTGCCACATGGCATATAGCACACGCGGCAGAGCCCCCGCGACCGGAGGCACATGGGCTTGCACGTGTCTCGAGTTCACCAGCTACAATACTAGGTTTTAGGTTTAAAATATTTTTTTTTTTTTAATTTAGTTAAGTTTGAATAATAAAATTTTAAATGGGTTTGTTTTATTAGTGAATAAAAAAATACAGGGAGGGAGAATTTTGTTGGATCATGTTTGCATGTTAGGCTAATAAAGTAGATTAGTTTTGGTTATGATGTGGGGGGCTGTCAATGCAATGAATTTGGTGTGTGTTTTAGCCTCTTTTTTTTTAATGACTGTGGATAATGATTTTATTATTGTTGTGGGCTTATCTGTCCTAGGCCATGTCACTTCGCTTGGACTTTGATAAACACTTTAATCTTTTAATAATGTGTATCAAATTATAGTGTCAAGAATAGTATATAGGACTGATCACCTTGAAAAGCAACCTCAGAGGTGAGAGCTTGGGTAAAATCCTGAAATGAGGCCTCTGTACTCATTTTGTGATTATCATCACAAAAACTTGAAGAATTTTTAAATTAATCATCAAAATCTGTTAACAATTTCTTATAAAAATTAAAAACAACAATTAAAAAAGGATAAAAACTAATAAAAAAAAGATCATCTGTGTAGGTACAGCAAAAAAAATTTAGTCGTCTACTATCAATTCAAAAACAATAAAAATAAGGGAAAAATCGATATAACTTCTTGAAAACTTTGGCAAATTTGTTTAGGTCCCTGTAAACTTTAAAAATCGATACAGATCCCTA
The DNA here is from genome assembly GCA_030737845.1 of Acorus calamus. Taxonomy (NCBI): domain Eukaryota; kingdom Viridiplantae; phylum Streptophyta; class Magnoliopsida; order Acorales; family Acoraceae; genus Acorus; species Acorus calamus. The sequence continues at coordinate 2,525,447 of CM060864.1, read as the reverse complement.
CCTTTTGTCCCAATTAATTGTTTTCGTTCCTGAATTAAATCAAACAGCATCTACGTCGAATATTCTGTTATTATAAACAGTAGACACCCAAAACAGCCTTCACACACGTCCTGGAAAAATAGTGAAAATGTTTTTTAGTCCAAATGACCAAAATGACCCCATCTTCTCCAACGGTCCAAAAACTTTTTTGCCATGAAATATCCAAATCATCGGTCACCTAGCTCTCCATCTTTTCCTAACCAGCACCCTTACATACGCCTCCCCCATCCATGACCAACTTGTGAACAATCTTCGACTCATCGACATCTTCCTCCATCCACGGTCATCAAGTATGTGCAAATCCTCCTCCGCGGTCACCGATGTCAGACTCCGTGAGTGTAAATTTTTTTGTGTTTGGAATGTTGATTCATATGGTTGACAAAAAGCTAATTGGCTAATTTGGTTTTATTTTTTTAGTATATATTTGTTGAAACAGTGGGTGTCATATGCTTGTTGAAATGCCTAAATGAAGTTTTGTGTTTGTTTTTGTGGGTTATTATAGGCCTCAAGCAGTGTGATATGCAAGCCTTCTTATGCATATATTCCACCACGTGAATTTCGATGCAAGAAAAGTGATTGCTTGATTAAGACTTCCCGTCAAGAGCGTAGCAATGGCCGGAAGTTTTATTTATGCAGTATGTACAGGTATGTGAAATTAATCCAATCCACTTATTCATCTGATTATGGAAATTTTAGTTTGATTTACATGTACTAATAATTTTGTTTGTTATTATAGACTAATGGAGATTGTAATTTCTTCAAACGGGTGGATGATCTTGATCACTCGACCATCAACATCAACTACCAACTCATTGCTATTGAACAATCTATGCAGTAAAGACTCCATCTGTTGGAATGTGTGAATGAGAAGCTTGACTGGGTCTTGAGAAGGCTCCATTTGGTAAGCCGATTTTAACAAATAACATGCATACTGATCTGGAAAAAAAATCCAATATAAATATATGAATAACACTCATTTTGGCATTTCAACATACATGTACACCTCAAGTGCAAACTGATTTGGATGAAATCCAACACAAATGCATGATCCATATTCATTTTGGCATTTTAACATACAATTCAAGTTCAAATAGTGTATCCATCAATGACAGAACATACCATACAAAACTCATCCAAAGAAAAAAAAAATATGCATATGAAATTCAAGTTTCACACGTCTTTCTCAATCATGGAAAAAAAATTGAAACAAAGAGGGAGAGAGAGAGAGATGAAAACAGAGAAAGGGAAATGAAGACCCAGGTTTTTTAAATTCAACAAACCATACTAAACCTAGAGGAAAAAACGGTTATGCCGAGCAGTGTTTGAGATGCTCTAAGAAGCAATGTTGCCCTAATGGAACCCTAAAAAGCCTTAAAAATCCTAATCATAGCAGTCACAAGCAAGACTCCAAATCAAATGAAATAATAACAATCTTACAAAACCCCCATAATTTTAAATCATACAAGCAAACCCTAATGAAGACTTACACAGTGGTATCTCCAAGGCTTCGAAGGGTTTCGAGGAGAGGCGTTGGACGTTCTTCAACGATGCAGAGGGCTTCGTGTAGAGGATGGGGATGGTCGTCAGGTGTTTTGAAGGGCTTCGTCGAGGTGTTTTGAAGGGCTTCATCGAGGCTTCATGGAGACAAACCTGCGTCGCATTGGTTCTTTTGTTTTGGCCGAAATGTTCTCGAGGACAGAGAACGGGCTAAAGAGAGACCATATACATTGGTTTAATTTTGAAGGGTATTTAAGTAAATTTTTTGATCTAGTTAGGGATCACTGTGTGTCTAGTTAATCAACATAATATCTAGTTAGTTAGAGTTAAACGGCAGGGATTAAAACAGTATTTCTCTAAAAGGGTAGGGACCTATACCGATTATGTAAGTTTACGGGGACCTAAACCAATTTTTCAAAGTTTCCAGGGAGTTATATCGATTTTTTCCTAAAAATAAATTCGATTTTATTTGCCTTAACAAAAACAAATAAAAAATTAAATTTAAAAAATCCAAAACAAAACAATTAAAAAATATCATACAATATTTTTCTAGGATTCAAGGGCCCTTAGTAGGTGGAGACCCTACACGATCGCCTTGCTCATCTATGCCTAGAGTCAACCATGATCATATATAACTATTGTGAAATGAATAACAATTATTGCAATATAAGACATTTTTTTGTTTAATTTTATTTTTTGTTATTCTCTCTAGAAATTACAAAGTTTACATTTTTTTAATTGTTTGGTTCATATTGGTTAAATGAAAGATGAAATAATGATATTTGAAGGAATTTAATCTTAAATTATCTGTTTACATTTCCAGATACACATATAATGTGTTTTGACATGTGGGTGCAAGGGTTATGGAGTTTTTTTTTTTTAATGACATAAAAAAATAGATTAATTCATCGACATAAATAAGGGCATATACAAGCACTTCCACCCTTCACTAAAATCATTATAAAGAGTTAAAGTAGCTCCAATTTCACAAATTAACCAAACAGTTTTTGAGCTATCTAGACTTGCAAGGCTTGCCTGTGGCTTATAAAGGAAAACAAAATGCCCAAACATTGCATGTCTCAAATCAAACATCTGTTATAAAACCGAATTGCTAACTGTGTATGATTTTTACAAAAACAATACTCACACACAAGTCAAAGTAAAGCCAGTGAGAAAAGGAAACAAGTCAAATTAGGTACAACAAAAGAGAGACCAAAGTTGGGCAACACAAATTGTTGTCAATGGTGTCAAATTCTTCAGTCCTTTGAACAGGAGATTGCATGCAGCAGCTGTTTGGTGCAGAAATGGCCCAATCTTTTTCAGAAATATTGAAATTAAAAAGCTGTTAGATAGATCTTGACTTAATTTTGTCAAACTGTAAGTGATATATATATAATGACTAGAATTTGGAGGCTTTTATTTTCTTTGTATGACTCCATCTCCATGTTTAGTGAATTGACCGACCTATCTTTCTTTCCAAATTAATTCACACTTTTTTACACCCCTGACACCAGATGTTACCGGAAATATTACAGCGTGTTTTTTTTTAATTGGATGAACCTCTGTGACTGATCTTACAATCAAGTTGGAAATGTTACATCTGCATGTTTGTTATGGTCCCACGAAAAATCATACTAAATAATCGTAAACAAACAAGTGGGTAAATTAGCGTCAAGACTCGAACTTAAGACATACAGCGTTATTACACATTGTATTTACATGCAATCTCGTTTCACTAATTGACATGATATATACTTCATTACATGAATCACGTAATTTTTTATTTTTAAGTACGTATATTATTTCAGCGATGTTAGACAGTCTCGTGTCTCTGCATCTAATATTTTCCTTTCGAATACTGTAGCCGAATAACTATTACAGAGAGGGGCTCACAGAATGACATTTATTGGGTTATGAATTTATAAGTACGCCCATCCAATGCTCTCATTGATAAGCCCAGATCCAACATAAAATTCAGGTTGGATGAACCCTTACATTGACAGAGATAGGGCCTCCTCAATCTGAAAAGGTCCATTAGGCCCAGATTATCATCCTGAAGAGAGTTTAGGCCCAAATTATGATCCCAATTCCCAAATAAACACCCCATCTTGGGAGCCGTTATTTCCAACCCAGTTCTTATCTAACCCACCTCGTTATCATATCCACCCCTTTACTTTTCTTAAAACCGTGAACCCACCCTGACCCACCAGTTAGAAATCCCTCTTCTTCTTCCTCTCTTCTTCTCCACCAGTCCTCCGTCACCGACGTCATCCGTTTCCTTCTTGGAGCAACCTGTGCCAATCCCGTCATCGACGAGATGCTCCTCAAGGATGTGGAGGCCACCGTTTCTCTCTCTTCTTCTCCAATTGCAAAATTTCTCCCATCGCCGGCAACCCGCGTCGATCCCATTGCCGGCGTCATTCGTCCCTTCCCGACTTGCATCGGTGTTACAGGCGAGATGCTCGTCAAGGACGCGGTGGTCACCATCCAACTCAGTACGACGGAGCTTCGTCGGAAGCTCCGATTCAAGCGGCTGCTGCTCACCCGATGTGTGTCATCTCCGACTGTTGCTCATCCACATGTGCTCTGTCATAGTGTGAACAACAATGGGACATTCGTTTTTTCCATTTAAAAAATTTTGATTTTGATTTTTTTTTGAAGGGGTGGGTTAATTAATTTAAGGGGTTGAAATAACCACCCCCATCTTATAAACAATCATGTCACGTGCCACTCAATTTATTTTGTATCACCTTCTGTAGCTCCGTACCTAATATATGAGACTTTTTTTTTTTTTTTTTAAAATACACTAGTGTCTCTTAGAGTGTATAGATCAATCATGTAGTAGTATATTCTTCAATAAGTGAGTGTAAATTTTTTTTAAAAAGATTTAGAATGCGAAAGAGGCTGCACACAAGATTAGACATTTAGACATATCATTTTCTTTTTGCATTTCAATACACAGAGAATTTCATTTTGAAGCTATGTGTTGTGTGTGACGTATAAAAATTGAAAACAAACACAAATTGTTTTCGAGTACCACAATAAATAAACAATGATATAAAAAACAACCTATTTCTAGGAATATAATGTTGTATGTGAGCAGATAAAAATTTATAACAAAACATTAATGTATGTATTTAAATGATTTGAAATATGGATTTGTAAAAAAAACAAAGACATGCTCCTATGCTATAATAAATAAACTAGCTTATTACTTGATTAGAAAAAGTGAGGGGTTGCCTTTAGAGTGAAAAATGAAAATTGTGTGTACACCCCTCTGTCTGTTTCGTGGGTTTTATGTTCCACAATATTTATGTCTGTGTAGTTTCCAATCTTCTAGTATAACAAATGATCTGATGCACTATATGTGAAGAATTTTATAGCTTGATAAGGTAGGGAAAAAATCTATCAAAAAATCTTTTTTTAATCTAATTTAGGGCATGTCCAATCAAAATCGATAGTCCACTCATACATTAACCTTAACATATCCCACTAATAATGAATGTGGAACCTTCAAATTATGAATACACATGTAACAAAGTTGTAAAGCCCAAATTAAAATATGTCACAAAGGCTACACTTATATATAATATGGGTTTTTTTATTTTTAAGTCCCCATAAATCATAGGATTTAGTGATCGATTCCTCATTTCTTTGTATTTTAGTTTTAGTCATCAGATTTAAAGGATGTGTTCCTTTTTAGTTCCTGAGAGTGACCTATCTCTAGATTATTTGGTTTTCTTGTTAGTCCCTGGGAGAGACTAAAAATGAACATATCTTTCAAATCTGGAAACTAAAACCAAAATACGAAGAAGTGAGGAATCGATCACTAAATCCTATGGTTTAAAGGAACTTAAAAATAAAAAAACCCATTGTGGATATCAATGGGAGAGACATTGGTTTATTCACCAACCGCATTCGCATTGTGGATAAATTAAATCATAAGTCAAGGAAATGCATTGTATAATAGATAGATTATTTAAAATAAAACTGATTTAAAAGCATAGGAAAGCTACTATATTCCATGGTCGGCGCATCTACTAATTCTATCATTATCTCTTCTTTTCTTCTTTTGTTGTTATGTAGATTGTCTTTGCCCACTTGTAGTATCAACTCCAATGTAATTCAAGTGATGGATTAATCAAACCAAAAACAAAGGATTAGGTAGGTACACACCTTAGTCCTCATCTATCCTTCAAAAATTCTAACCCCCCGTATGGGGTGTGACATTGAGTTATTCGTTCCTGATAGCTATACTAGGATAGATAACAATTCAGACTGAATAAGCAATTTTTTGTTTGGTTGCATTTTTTGTTATTCTCATTGGAAAACGTAAAAATGTTTTTTTTGTTGTTTGGTTAATCTTAGATAAAGTGATGATAAATGGTTGATAAGGGATGAATAAGAATTTATAACTTTTTAAATGACAACTATACCCCTGGGAATAGTGTGAGAAATATATGATTGATTTGATAGATGTGACAGTTTTTGAAATCTGTGTGAGACTGTTAAGTGAGATAAATTTTTTAAAATGACAAAGAAGGGTATTTTTATCCATTTGCATAGATAAGGTCTGATAAGCAATTCCAACATTTCCTTAGAATAGTTATCATGTTAAGGGTTTGTTTTACCAACATGACAAAGGGTCAATTTATATTTTTAAAATGACAAAGGGTTTGTTTTACCAACATGACAAAGGGTTTGTTTTACCAACATGACAAAGGGTTTGCAAGAATAGTTATTTGCAATTTCCTTAAGCAATTTTAAAATGACAAAGGAAATTCCAACAACGAATTATTTAATGGATAAATTGACCCTTAACATTTATAATTTTAAACTCTTAAAAAAAACCCATTGTTTTACCAATTTTACCCACTTGTTATTTTTTTTCTAGCTAAATTTATATTGATAGTGGGTTTGTCTTATCATCATTTATATGTTACAAATTTGTATAACATGAGCGACCAATCCGAGTCCGCCACGTCATCAAGTCGGCGACACAACAATCCGAAATCGCCAACACTCACCGCCCGAACCACAACCATGTAACACGTGGCGTCACCACATCGAATCGGAGGCCCGCCCAATGAGCTGTTCGGATAGCGACACGTGGAACCCAATCGAAAAGTTCCAAGCGCTTACCGGCAAAACCGGATATTCCCGGTTCCTTGGCCGTTATTCCTGTTATATATAAACCCCTCCCAAAACACACATCAAAGAATCACAAAAACAATAACAAGCTCTGCTTCTGGTGACTCTCAAAGAGTGATCAGTCTCTAAATTCACCAGAAATTAAAAATTAAAAATGCCGATTAGCCGGATCGCAATCGGAGGGCCGGGAGAGGCAAGCCACCCGGACGCGCTGAGAGCCGCCCTCGCGGAGTTCGTTTCGATGCTCATCTTTGTCTTCGCCGGAGAAGGCTCTGGCATGGCTTTCAGTAAGTGTATTGTTTTTTCAAGCAGCAGTCCATCACATTATACTTCAAATCTACATCTCACACTGATTGAATTATGACAGGCAAGCTCACTAACGGTGGCTCGACCACCCCGGCGGGTCTAATTGCGGCCGCATTGGCCCACGCGTTTGCTCTCTTTGTCGCGGTGTCCGTCGGGGCTAATATTTCAGGCGGGCACGTCAATCCGGCGGTCACGTTCGGGGCGTTCATTGGAGGGAACATCACTCTCTTGAGGGGGATATTGTATTGGATTGCGCAGTTGCTTGGCTCCGTTGTTGCTTGCCTCCTCTTGAAAATCGCCACGGGAGGATTGGTAATCACAATTCAATACAACTATTCTATTAGTTATCTCGTATAGAATCAAATTTCATAAAACTATTTTTTCTATTTATACAAATCAAAATTTGAAATTAAATTTTAAGTTAAATTTACGTTTGGAAATGAGTTTAGGGAATTTGAAGATTCTATAGAAATCATAATAATTTAAACTAATTTTCAAATGCCCTACAACCCCTACCGGTCCTAGTTTTTGAAGAAAATGAAAAACAGGTTTTTGTTATAAAAATAATATTTTTATAATCTAACAAAAAGTTTGTTATATAATAAATTGGTTTTGAAAACTTATTTAAATTGAAAGATATCTTTTAAACTCTATTTCCAAACTCTTGAGAAACTCTAAAAATCGATTTTATATGAATAGACTCAGTCTGACAATTAATTTTATAAAAATAGCAATGTTTTAAAAAATGAATTGCCCATTGAACTGGAATAATAAATGGGTTAATGATCACTATTCAACTATTGGATTAATCCTATTTGAACCGTAACACATAATAAATTTATTAATTATTATTACTTAATAAATATATTTATTAAAATATAAAATATTTTATAAAATCTTTGCATAATTATAAAATCTTAATTTTAATATTTTTAATATTTTTACTTAATAGCCTATTATTATATTATTATATGAAATCAAAAAATTTATTAGATTTAAATTTTAACATTAATCATTAATATTTTTTATGAATAAAAAACCTATGATTTAATCAACCTATTATGGTCAAATTTGAAAGTAAATCGAACTGGAATTCTGTTTAATCAGTTCAATCGGCCTGGTCGGGTTGGATTTTAAAACACTGCTCACCTAATCGTGAATGCAGGAGACGTCGGCGTTCTCGCTATCCTCAGACGTGAGCGTCTGGAACGCGCTGGTGTTCGAGATAGTGATGACATTTGGGCTGGTCTACACCGTCTACGCCACCGCCATCGATCCAAAGAAGGGGAACCTGGGCGTGATCGCGCCCATAGCGATCGGTTTCATCGTTGGCGCGAACATCTTGGCCGGTGGGGCCTTTGACGGCGCTTCAATGAACCCGGCCGTCTCTTTCGGACCCGCCGTGGTCAGCTGGACCTGGACCAGCCACTGGGTCTACTGGCTCGGGCCGCTTATCGGAGCGGCGATCGCCGCGATCGTTTACGACACCGCCTTCATTGGACAGAGTACCCATCAGGAGCTACCCACCACAGATTACTAGAGATGTCAAGTGTGTTCAGTCTCTCTGTTTCTGTCAATTGAGGTTCTGATGGTTCAGGTGGGTGTTTTGTTTCACTCTGTTTGTGTTGGTTGATCTTTAAGGGTGGTTTGGTACTTTGGTCATTGTTGAACCTGTGAAACTTGTAATTCTGTTTTCATGTTTTTTTTTTCTTTTGAGAATTTGAACAGTCGTGTGTGTGGTGAAAAAGAAGGATGTGCTGTTTTGTTTTTGAGTTATCAGAATTTCAGTCTCCATCACAGGTTTTCTTCAATCATTGCACCTGCTAATCAGTGGTTTTTATTTGACTTGTTGGTGACAATTTGAGAACTCAAGCAAACGTGTAAGCTGGGAAGAGACGTTGTCGGGCTGGTTTGGCCAGTGGTTGAAGTTTTTTAAAATATTTCGTTTTAATTTTAGGAGATTAAAGTTAATCAATTTTATAATCACATGTCAACCTATCTAAGAGCCACATGAAAGATTTCATTCATGATATGTTCACGTCTCCACAGTATAACAGACGTGCCACCCTCTTCACCTTTCTTTTTCTCAAAACATTCTAGACTCCATTGACGAGTAGGTTGTGGTTTTATTTTGTATGGGGTCTGGTAGAGCACGCTTTAGACTTTGGTTTCATGTATTTCCTTGAGCATTCCCTATAATATAATTTAGACCAAACTAGACTCGAACTTGAATTCTCATTTTAATAGAGGTCTAATTTGAATGTCGAAAGGGTATTAACCGACACTATACTGATATGAATCGCAAGAATGAAAGATCGAAGAAGAGGAATTGAAGAACATCAATCAATCAATCGCGGACCCTTATCATCATCTCTTCACGAACCCACCTTCAATCAAAGCCCATATCATCTTGAGTCAGGTGCAATAGAAGAGGAAATTATTTCACCTTCCACACTTATTTAATTAAATATCTCTTTACCCCTACAACTTATTCCCTTGTCATTCAACAAAAGACATGACATGACACGACACAGAGTTCTTATCAAACATTTCAAAAATAATAATTTGAATTTTAGACACGGTTATAATCTGGATGAACATCACATGGATACACCAAACTTGTATGATATAACAATAAAAAAATCCTAGTTATTGTTGTACAATTTTCAAATGATATTAAAATCATAATGAGTGACATTTGGCACCAATCCCAGTATTTTCACTAACAGGATTACTTAAGATTAACTATGGCATAGACTCTTGGTTTTTTTTGCAGGGGTGCTAGTGGTCCGATAGACACTCTATTTACATGTCATCATTGTCACTTCTTGGCTTTTGTTTTGTTTTATATTTTTGTAGGAGGCGAATCCAACCAGGACAAAGAATGAGAAACAAAATATAGCATGGCATGGGAAATAACCCGAACATGACTCATCTCTCATCCAATAGGCCCACGAGCCAAACCACGAGCTCGGGCCCATCGGGCAACATCGAGATGGGACACCACTGCCGCAAAGCGAGTGGGCCTGACAGGCCAAGATGTGAGCGAATGAGAAAGACGAAGGAAGGTCAGGACGGGCAAGTCATATGCCCGACTATGGCTTAAATTGCCCAACCAAAGTGCTAAAGATATTTTCGCGTAACCATGAGAACGGTCAAGACTATGGCAACTCACCTCGGTTGAAGGGCACAACGGGGTTCATGATCGAACGACAGATCGGTCATGAGCTTCTTCCCCAAGGCGAGACGGTTAACAAAGGGAATATAATCTGACACCAAAAAGGACAGCGCGTCAGGGAAGCCGTTACAGGACAATGATGATCCCTAAACGCCACGTGTCCGAGATCCGTATGTCACGTAGGAGATTCCATATTATGTTATGGCCACTCCCTAAGGTCTTGATCGGCGCGCCCACATCCACTATAAAAGGGAGGATATCCCTCCCTCCTAAGGTATGCGAAAATCCGAGACCCTATCTTCTTTAAAAAGTTCAAGTATTAAAAAGTTCATCTTCTTCCTCTTTCTCTCTCTCTGGAGAAGTGATACTGACTTGAGCATCGGAGTGGCGTTAGCCGGCACCACACTAGTATGAGTAGCAGGTACATGAGGGTCGGGACCCAGAAAGAGCGGAGCACCCCGGCGAAGGCGGTGAGAAGCAGACGGTTCGGTCGGATCAACTCGGGAAAGAGCCCAAGCCCACACCATCTCTCCGGAACCAATTCAAAAGCCCGGATCGACCAGGATCCGGCCCAGGAGGGGATCATCGAAAAAATCCGGCCCCACAATTTTCATGTCAGTCTATCTCCTTACACCTCCAATTCAGAGTTTTAACTATTCTCTTAATAATAAAAGTGATAGTAGCAATTTCTATCTTATTTCAAAAAAAAAAAAAACCAATATTTGATCTAAAACTCGCAAATCAACTTGTTCGGTTGACCACAAACAGGCCGGCCTAGACCTGGGCTCATTCGGGTTGGCCCGTGGGCCCACTCACAATGAGGGTTAAGGGCATCTATCCCTCATGTGAGTGGAGGTACCCACGGGCTTGGGTTCTACCCAGCGGGCCAGTCCGATCAGGGCCCGCTGGTTAGAAAAACAGTGGGTTTAGACATGGGATTTATTGGTCGAACTGGGCCGGCCCAACCTATTACCAATACTAATTCGGGACCATGCACGACATGGTTTTTTTCTGATTTTAGTGAACTGACCTGAACTAAATTGGTGGAAGCTGCATAGATGATGAGATTTTACAGAGCAATATAAACTGTAGAGCATTCGTTTCAAAATTTCAATACTTTTATTCATTCATCAAACACACTATTTTTTTTTCTTTTGTACAAAGGCCCAGGACGACACAATTCACACATACATACATTGAAAAATCTACTAATAATACAAAACCCATAGGTCCAGATTAAACTTTGTGGGTCAAGCCCACAATAAACCAGCCCACCAGAGCTTAAACATTTTTTTGGGGCGCTAATACATCAGCTTCATATTTTATGATAACGTATTATATATTGTACTATCATAGTTTATGTAGATCTATTATAGTGTATGCCACAAAGAAAATGTCATTTTTCAGCACAAAAATAATACACTAATATATCTCTGTACATACTTCATTACATGTAACTGCATTTACTTCAATAAAAAAAAAGTATGATTTTTAAAAAAATATAAAACCGGTGTGAGCAACAATTAGGGCTATAGAGGGGGCTGAACCTATCATTTTCCTTTTTTTGGTTCACCTTGTTAACAATAAAAATAGAATTTGGGCATTCTCTTGCCACATGGCACAAGCCCGTTGGGGGCAAACACACACTATTTTTGTTGTGACACATTAAAGGTTTTTTTTTTTAAATCCTCATAAACTATGTGATTTAGAGATCGATCCTTCACTGCTTCATATTACAATTTAAATCTATAGATTTAAAAGATATTTTTTTTTTATTCCCTTGCAGATACTAATAAGAAAATCAAATAATTTAGTGATAAGTCCCTCCCAGGGATCAATAAGGAGCATATCATTTAAATTTAAATATTTAAACTGTAATATGAAAAAGTGAAGAATCAATCACTAAATCATATAATTTTTTGGCATTTAGAAATAAAAAAAACCCTAAATTAAATGCATGCAAGATTGAGGGGCTTAAATATAAATATTTAAGTTGCAGTGTGTCAATTTAAAATAATAATAATACAAAAAAACGGAGGGGAATTGCTCAAATACCCCTTGACTAAGGCTCAAAAAAAAAATTTGCCCCTTCCTTTTTTTTATTTTTTATTTACCCATGAATTTTCATAATACCCAAACTATCCCTTACAGACAAAGTTACATAAATACATAAATATAATGTGACACATACATAAATTATACACATAGTTATCTACAAAAATATTAGAGTACGTAAAAATGTTTATATACAAAATGATCATATATACAATCTCAATGTCAATACATTATCATCTGTAAATGCATTCAGTGTACACAAAATTATTATAGATATAATATCAAAGTTTTGATAAAATGGATACATCAATTGTTTGAATTACGACGTTTTCTTCAAATCTTAATGATTAATTGTTATCTTCTATTTAATCTTTTTCATGTCATTTTGGGTAAAATGAAACAAGATTATCGAACTAGACATTCAATTTACTTAATAACAAAGAACGGGTTTTTAAAATTACATAAAAAATACAACAATCAAACACTTAAATAAATTTTTATTTAGCAATATCAACAAAATTAGTAATAGTATGAATCTGAACTGAAAATTTATGAACAATTGTAATATTTTAATAAAATTACTTTTTGATCTACGTACTTAACAATTACTGAAATTAACATTTACATAACTTAAACAAAAACTATCAATGTGATGTTCAATGACATAATCTACTATTTACACAATAAATATGTAATATCCTCTATTATTCTTATAACAATTAGAGCAGAAATTATAAAAACTATAATTTACACAACAGATATGTAATATAATACATAGAATTAAACTAAGGACATGTAAATTATATAAATATAATAACTGATTATAGAAATGTAATACTAATTTACAGATAAAGGTGATTTAGATATAAAAAATTAGGTGCACGCGTCTAAGGGGAAAAAAAAACAGATTTCAAGGATAAATAAAAAATTAAAAAAAGTTCTATCATTTTCAATCATGCTCGAGCAATGTCTCCTTCGTTATTTATATGCATAGATAAGCAGTCATGATTACAATATCCACTCCAATCATCATGTTTGAATAATTCTCACAATAATATTTTATTAATATGTTTTTTTAATTTAAATTAATTATATCTAAAATTTAAAGTCACAACAAATAACTTAATGATAATATTTTATTTTTTATATTGTAACGGTTATACTTTAACAGTGTTTTTTTAACGAGCATATTTTAGGAAGTTATTTATGCAATTATTCAACTTAGCAGTTTTACCATAACAATTTTTTTACAGACAGATTTTAAACAAATAATATTAAAAAATTACAATTTTTAAAAATTGATGGATAAGATTATCACATAATTACTTTTAAAACACATTCCTACAGAATCAATTTTATAATTGCTCAACCAAACGCACCTGTCAAAGAGACAGAGAAGCCGACACTCCCCAATGTGTGAAACATTTAACCCCTATAATCAAATGAGGATTTTTCATTATGTTGTAACTTAATACCGTGTTGACTTGAGTTAATCATTTTTTCAAAATTTATGAAGTCCTTTTACATTCCCATTCATTGATAAGAAATGATCCCCGCAAGTCTATATACTACAATAATGCAATTCATTGTTTTCAATGATATATAATTCAACGAGTGAATGTATATTTTTTTATAAATAAAAATGTGTGAACTGCGGACGAAAATGCATTTAGGGCTAGACAAAGGGGTAGCACTATATATAATGTGGTGGAGTTAACTGATCCCATCACATTAAAAAAAAAAACTCAAACTGTTATTGTCACCATGGGAACTAAGCCCACTAGTTGACCCTGCCCATTTTAATTTTTATACTTAAAACTCTCAAATTACCATGTTTTAGCGTTACCATTGAGAAAATTTTTTAAAATTTATATATTAAAAATCTTTCATATTCTTTCTTTGATGATATATATTTATGTTAATGTAAATTATTTTTCTATTTTTTAAAAAAAATTATTTTTAATAAATATATGATAATAATAATTTTTTTAAAATTTTTATAAAATTTATTTTTTAAATGAATCCATCTATACAATTTCTTAGAGCTATCACTCGACATACTATTTTCTTTTTTCTGGCACAAAGATCATAAGGTCTTCAACAATGACATGTGATCATGAATCTTACTCAAGAAAATCAGTGGAACAGATAGATCATAAGAATGGTACACGCGAGACAATAATAGGTACCACGCACACCTATAAGGATAAAGTAAGATATAATCCTCATTGTTGATTCACATACAGTTCTGGTATATTTTAATTTTTTAAAAGTGTTTACTTTATTTAATAAAATATATATTTTGTAAAATTAATTTATGTACTTTAATTATGATAAAAATTAAAATTATATATTTTATTTAATACCTATGTATGTCATTGGACATTTTTTGTGGGATCGTGTGTAACTTGGCTAGTAGTACCTCTGTTTATCATTGAAGGCCTTCGATTATATTTCTATTTCTTTTAATCTAGTATTTTTAGACAAAACCTTTACCGTCTAATTCTTGTGTTTTTTTTAGACGGCATTTACGATTGTAGAAAGCTGGTTCTTCAATCGTACAATCATAATAGTTTTACAATTGCAGTTTATTGCAAACAGATTTTGATCAAATAGTGTTCAAAAGCTGTGATTTGAGAAATTTAGGGAAAGATAATTTTCTGCAGAATTAATTTTAAATATAATAATTATAGAAGATCAATTTTACAATCGCGTTATCAAACGCTAACTTAGTTGAATAAATGAAAGAAACGATATGAGTGAGTTCACATAGTGATCTCGTCGCGGGAGATTCTAAACACTTTTGACTTTGACTATGACTACGAGAGTTGAGTCATGTTTCCCGCGTGGGTTCACACTCACTCTCTCACTGCCTCCATCAACTCTAATTCTCCCCCGTCGTCATCGTTGACCGCCACGTGATTTCACACTTTCCTCGTCTGCCGAGCCGGATAATCTATTCTTCGTTCGCAGTATCACCTGACTTGTAAACGTTGAGAGTAGGCATTTTTTTCGTTTTTGTTTTATTTTGGCCGATAATTTTGACGAGATTCTATTCATTGACCATCTGTCAACTCAGCTTCTTCTCCCTCTTATTCATCACCTCTAAATGAAAACAACAAAAACAAGCGTCACGCACGTGAAGCTCTCTTATTACACAATCGCTTTGTTTATTGGACATTATGCCATTCTATGGGTTCCTAAGAGGGACTTAATTCCCTCAAACATATTTGTATGCCCCTACTTCAAAAGATAAACATTCACAAGACTCCATTGGTTTGCATCCCCACTCATTTGCATATTAAAATTTAAAATGGGGAAACGAAGAAGATGATCGGATGGACGAGGAGGAGGTTTTTCGGAGAGGATGATAGCCATGTGTTGTTTTAGGGACAATTGGGGAGGCTTTTTTTTTATAATTCTTAATAGGAAGTTGGTGCAAACAAAACTAAATACCCTTTATGTATGTAATTTTTAAATGAAAATTATAAAATGAGTTGTGTGTGTGTAAATAAAAGGGATATGCATATACATATTCAACGAGTGAAAATAGAGATCCTTCCTAATTAGTTAGAAGGGAAAAAAGGATGGGTCAAGTCGTCCAACATATTGGTTGTCGTTTGATATTATAATTTTCTGATAAACAAATTAATTAACTCTTATAAAAATTAATTTAAAATTTAATTACACTTTAAGTTAATTTTAAAATCTTATAAAATATTTGAAAGACAAGAAAAATGAGAAGATTAGACTGCGTTGGTGTCCAATGCTCGACTCGATGTATCTGACACGATCACAAAGAAATATACACTTACCCTCACCGGGAGTAACCTTAAAAACCACTTTTTACAGCGGTAATCAAGCCGCACATTTATTGACACTCCGATGGCATGAAGTCAAACAACTGACATCAGCCCTAAGAAAAATTAAGCGAAGAAAAAGACAAGAATACCCACACAACAGGATTAACACATGCCAAAACACGTAGGGGCAATTCTGTCCAATAAACATTCATACAGAGTTCATTCGTAGGCTTTTCTCGTTCTATCATATCACGAGATCTTTCAAAAACGAGTCCAAATGAGTAATCCAATTTTAAGTATCTTTTCTTACAGTAATCCCATGAGCTTTCTTTGTTCTCTTCTGTTTGTCCCTCGCATCGTTTTCAAAACTCGTTCTCCTCTTCCTATAAATACCCCCTTAAACTCTCTCTCTCTCTCTCTCTCTCTCTTCTTTAGAGCCGAAATTAAAAGCCACTCGAAAGATCCGAAGCAGAGCCTTTTCGAGCTTCGATTCTCGCGTTAAAAAAGAGCTTTTAAATTTGTTGAGGTCCCTCCATTGAAGCTTTGGCGATGGCTTCTTCGAGACGGAAATCGGAGATCCAGAGGCAATGCCGGGAGAGGGAGACGAGTCCGGAGAGGACGAAAGTCTGGACGGAGCCGACGAAGCCGAGGTCGACTGTGCCGCTGCCACCGCCGGAGAAGAAGGTCCCTGTTGTGTACTACCTCAGTCGGAACGGCAATCTGGAACACCCTCACTTCATGGAGGTCTCTCTGTCGTCCTCCGATGGACTCTATTTGAAAGGTAATCGACGAAACTCCCATCAATTCTGTTATTTCTGTATCTGAATCTCTGTATTTCTGTTCAGATGTGATGAATCGGCTCAATTTCTTGAGGGGGAAAGGCATGGCGAGCACCTACGCTTGGTCTTCGAAACGGTAACGATTTGATTGATTTTGAGCTTGTTGAGTCTGTTAGGCCTCGATTTTGAGGAAGAATTGGGGGTGGTTTCAGGAGCTACAAAAACGGCTTCGTGTGGCACGATCTCTCCGAGGACGATTTCATCCACCCCGTCCAAGGTCACGAGTACGTCCTCAAAGGGTCCGAGCTTCTCATCGACCCCTCCTCAGCCGTCTCCTCGAGCTCGTCCGAGAGACTCCCTCCGCCGCCCCGGCAGGCCGAGGTCGTACCGAGATCCGGCTCCAACGGCAGCGGCGGATACGACCCGGACATCCCCCTCCCCCGCCGGAAGAAGCAGCCGTCGTGGAGCTCGCTCGAGCTGAACGAGTACAAGGTCTACAAGCCAGAGCCGACGGAATCCGCCGCGGCGGCAGTCTTCGCCGTCGCCGCCGACGCGTCGACGCAGACCGACGACAAGAAGCAGCAGCGGAGGCGCGCTGCCGCCGCCGCCCGCTCACCCCCGCAGGAGCTCTGCCGGGACGAGATCTCGCCCCCGCCGTCGTCGTCGAGTCCCGAAACCCTAGAATCCCTAATCAAGGCGGACGGGCGGCTTTTGGTCTCGACCCTCAACGAAGAAGATCGGACGGTCAACAATCACCCGAGCGGGAGAGTCAGGGCTTCAGCGGTTCTGATGCACCTGATCTCGTGCGGGTCCATCTCCGTAAAGGACCACGGGTTCTCGCTCGTCTCGCAGTACCGCTCGAGGATCCCGAGGGGGTCCGTTGGAGGCGGAGGACCGTCCGATCAAGCTGTGAAGGATTTGGACGCTCTGATGGAGGGGAATCCAGCGTTCCATCTAGAGAACAAGGAGTACTTCAGCGGGAGCTTGATCGAGACCAGGAAGAAAGCATCGGACGGCGTTGGTGACTTCCCGTCTCTGAAACGCTCGTCTTCATACAACGCTGATCGGTAAGCGTTCACTGAAACGAGGATCACGTGATGGACGGTCGTGACAGCTTGGCTGACGAAACTTTTTATTGTTTCTGTTGTGATGCGTTTGTACGTGTAGGACTTCGAAAATGGAGCTGGCGGTGAAGGAAATCGACGGCGTGAGAGCGAAGTGCATACCGAGGAAGCCGAAATCGACGGTCAGGAAGGAAGGGAGCGCGGTGTCACGTAGCACCCACGTGAGTAAGCGCATAACAGACGAGCCCCCAAATAATGTCCGTCCACTTTTATTTTAATTGCCTCTTCTTCTGCTGTTCTTTAATCGAGATCCACACAATATACACTGCTTTTAAAACACGATCGATGAAGAGTAATAGACAAAAAGAAAAGAGTAGTGTGTGATATCGAGAAACATTGGCGAAATACATGGGGCGGTTTGGTTCAGCGGATTAGTCAAGGCACGTAGTCGCAGAATTTTCTATCCACGTTCGAATGAATACACACAAAACGGTATGACTTGTCAAAAATAGAAATTCTTGTCAAAAATAGAAATTTTATTGTCCAGTAGAAATCTTGTTTACTAATGTTGTTCTGGTAGATTTCATGAAAGAACAAATATTATTTGTCTGTGTATGAAATCGAGATGGAAGACTTTAAATGCAAATTTTCAGTGTTCAAGCATTAATGCGTTAGGACCCCCGTTTGGGAGCGTCATGATAACACACCGTGAAATTGATATACGGTAATTCATAGGGAAGAAAATCCAAAACCAAAAGGGCGATTAATTTATTAACTCAAAAAAGTTGTGTCATATTAAATGTGATCGTACTAGATCACAAACATTAAATATATATAATGTCAATCATAACTGACACAATTATATTACTACTAAGGTCATAAACATTAAATACATATTTATAATGTTAATTATAACTCTATTAAAAATAGTAAATATACAAATATAGTGATAATCATTAAAATCTAATAAAATATAATTTTCTAAAAATCATAAAATCACAAATAACACCCATACAAGGTGGTTATTGTGAAATAACTAAATTAAAATGAAGATCCATTTTTCGTACTATATTAGAAAATCTTATAAAATGGTCTATTTTGAGGGCTAAATTGAAATCATATACTTTGCAATGATTTTTCTTTCAAGTATGTCCTATATCACATAAGATTTTCATAATAAATAACTAGTCTAGTATAGATTAAAATAAGTCATTTTTTGCACTAGTCTTTATGGTTATTCTTATGAAATAATATAATAATTTTTCTTTTGAGCACTTATTATAAAAATATGACAGCAATTTTTAATTAAGTTTTTTTTTCTGTTTGGAAATAAGTCTGGAGAAATCAAATTCATACAAACTCATAATCTTTTCAAACCCACATCTAAACGCCTCTTAAGGCGGTGTTTAATTGCACAATTGAACAGCTTTCGTGTTTGTAGAAATCTGCTTTCGCAATCATGTAATCAAATAAATTTTAAAAAAATATTATCAAAATACTGCTACTCTTTAAAATAAGATAAAATTTCTTACAAAATCAATTTTAAACAATAACCATCAAACTCGCTCATTATGTTGTCATTGGATTGTGGTATTTATAATATGGGGCAGTTGGGAAGTGAGAACCGTCAGTATTAATACTGTATTTATAAACTCAAGTTGAGAGGTTTTTTGGTTTTCTGGCGGGGTTGGACACGTGAACAGTTTTCGGAGGAAGCGCATGTCGGTCGAGGAATTTAATTATATCCAACTGCGACCAGAATTGAGAGAGGGGTTTTGTTTGTGAGAAGATTGAGAGATCACCGACAAGTTTGCGTCACTCTTGGAATGGAAAATTGTTCTGTTGTTAAGCTGCCATTCCAACTGATTTGTTTATTTGAAGTTGTTGCAGATTTTTATAAATGTTTGACTTGAATGAGTATTACAAGGTTGTCTGATTTAGACGGTTGTTTGTTTAGATTTGGAGAACTACTTAAATTGGAATTTGATTTGATCCAAGGGGGCGTGATGATTCTATTTTCATGAGAAGCCGCCAACTGTGAATTTATTTCCAAACGTTCACAACTTCGGGTGCGTTATGGTTGCGCGATTGGAAAAGTGTTTTTTTTTTTTTTTTTAAACGCTGGGTTTTAAAATTAATTCTTCAGGAAACCTCCCTCTAAGCTTTTGGAATATCCAGTTTTTAGACACATTTTGTCTAAAATCTATCTATACAAGGTTGTTCCAATTAATTTTTTAATTTAGGTTACACAATTGCAAAACGCAGTTTCTTACAAATATAAAAATTGTTCAATTGTGCAATCATAAGCACCCTTAGAATGATTAGTTGTATGCTAGGACTTTAAAAATGTTAACAAAACAAACTTTTCAAATAAGGGAAAAAGTTCTTTGTGAAATTCAATTCTGGAAGTTAAAAAAAGAAAAAAAGTATGATTTTAAGAATCAAAGTGTTCTAAATGTATCTAGTCATTTGAAACAATTTTTATGGGGTTGATGGTGGGCGGTGATCAATCGTGTGGTCAGGATTTCGCAGGGGCTCAGATATAATTGATAAAAATATCGAACTGTAACATTTTATTTTATTTAACACCATATTGTTTTACTTTTTATTTCAAACAATCAAGAAATAAAATTTTATTTTTACAAATATATATAGCTCGGATTATAAAATGTCATTGACCAATAATTAAAGGGTTTGTAGTGTGGACTTATCTAGAAAGGTCTTGCTCTTCAGAAAAATGAGTGAATCCTGAAATTGTTGAAAATTAGAAAATGCAAAGAGAATGCAATTAACAGAGGTGAAATAAAAATATATAAAACTATTTCTTATTTACATAATAACTAATTACAAATCTATGCCATCGTAATTGAACCCCATCCTATTTTTTCTATAAAAAGATAGGGGCAGTGATTATATTAAAAAAAAATTGGATCATATAGAATTTGAAATTTAGCAAACTTCTCTAATTAATTCTCTAGTAAAGTAACTTCACTATTCCAATTTTATATTAACATTTACATGGCGTTTGATCAGGGGAACCCAACAATAAACCATGGTCCACACAAGTACACATAATTCGGACATGAAAAAACACATTTCATCATTTTATTTAATCTAAACTTATATCGAAGCCATAAAAATCCGGCCTCGGCTTAGGTGGGGACATAAATCATTTGAGAATAGATAAATATTTCAGTGTAGATTATAAAATTAATTATTTTTTATTTATTTATATTTTTTTTATTTTCATTATGAAACGTAATAATGAAATCTTTATTGTTTGTTTGATTATATATATATATTGTGGATGGAAAAGAATGATTTATAAAAAATGAAATAATTGATTTGACGAATTCTAATTTATAAGAGGTAATGATAAGTAATTTAATAGTTTTAACATTTTTATATAAGTATATTAGATTATGTGGAATAACACAATTCCAGAGTATACATTGAATACTAAAATTTATTTATTTCTTATTTATTCTAACATAACTTACATCTACCTATTCATTGCAAACAAATAATTATTTTGACTTGTTCATTTCTATTCACCTACCCAAAAAAAGGTTAAAACAGTCACTTATTTTTTAAAGTTGTTTTAAACTAATTTAAGTGTATGTTTGGTTGCAAAAGCTTAAAGCAGCTTTTAGCTTTTGCAGTCACATCAAGTCAAATACATTATTATTTAAAAACTAAAAGCTAAAAGTGATTATCAAATAGGTCAACTTAAATACATCATCATTACTAGATTTTATCTATAAACTGTGTCTCGAAATCTGTGTTTTATAAAGCAGCCACCATCATTACACTCTTAAATCATCATCATCATTCCATCAAAAGGTGTGCATAAAGCTGCAAAAACTAAAATCAACTTTTCAAATTGTATTTTCAAATGCTACCTAAAAAAATATATTTTATTTGGACAATTAAAATTAAATCAATCAATCAAGTCAAACATTGGAGATATCGTATTACACAAAATCCCAAAATATTCATTGTATCAACTCATACTGTTTCTCAACATCCCCTTGGTTGGTCCGGATCCGCTGCTATGCACTCTCTGTTGTGATCCTGCTATGTTTTCTCTCAAAATATGTCACGTGTCATTTTACCAAATCAACGGTTAAAAGTCACCTTATTGTTTGAACGGTGGACCCCATTTTTTCTCTCCAATTCACACACGACTACCCTTTTTTTTTTTCTTTGGCTTGCTTTCACCATGTGAATTTTTAAAAAATTGTACTTGAAATTTTTTCAAAGATTTCACTTGAAAAATTTTATTTCCTTTTGTTATAAAATGGCACTTATTTTATGTTATCTAGTATTTAAACATTATTACAAATATTTAATTGTTTAACCAAATAAAGAACATTAATAAATAATAACAAAATGAAGTTTTTTTTGTATCATCCAAAATTAAAATTGTACCAAATTTTATTATATACATTAAAATATTATATATAATTTTATTTATAACATTTTATTTAGATATGAAAATTTTGGGTTCATTGGTTTATTCAACCCTTAAAAACACAACCTATTAATGTTGATTATGTTGATCTCAACTCTAAAACCCCAACCCTAACCCACCCAAATTTTAGAATTGAATATGTTCACTATTATTATGAATTAAAATTGATTATGTCTGTGTAATTTTGTTTTAAGAAGTTATTATGTGATGTAACAGTTGAAACATAGGCGTTTTTTTTTATCAATTTTTGTTAAAAAATTGAGGTTGCGCGTTTGAGTTAGAATTTTTTTGTTCGATTTTTATTCTAATCTCCCTTTGACCAACACGAAGCAAATTTAAAATTTCCTCTATTAAAGGCGGAATCAGGGGCGGGGTTCCAAAAAAACAAATGTAACTGGATGAAAAGAGAAACAATCATACAAACCAAAGTTTAATTTTTGTTAAATGCTCTCTCGGTAAAAGCACAGCAAGATCCGCACAGCAGAGGATGTTTTTAAATCTCATAATAGGACTCAAAAAAAAATTCAAATACCCATATCATTATTTCCCCACCAAAATCATCCAAAATCCACATTGATTCAAAAATATAATCTCAGATTGAATTTGGTTACGGAACACCACAAGTGAGGACCATCTAAAAAAAAACAGATTTTTTCCCCATATCTCTTTCAGAATTGAAAGAGCAACAAGCCCCATTTTTCTACCCCCAAACATTAAACTTCTTCTAAAAAATATCGATTCCTGAATTAAAAAAAAAATAAACCAACAAAGAATCTCCTTTTTGTCTAAAAGAGTCAAAGATCTAAATTTTTTGCATCATCTTAAAAAACAAGAATTCAACACCTTATTCCATTTTTTGGTAAAAAAACCTCTTTGTTATATTTCAAGATTTTCAAATATGATGTTTTTTTTCTGTGTTTTTTTTTAATAGATACAAAAAGTAACTTTTTTTTAGGAACTGAAATGTATGTCTTTTATTTTTGTTTGTATCATGTGGTTTTAGATTTTGGTTAACTTTGTTATTGGCAAATGTAACAACACCACAAGACAATATAATTTCTTTCCCCTCATACCACTAATGGTGAGGACCATAGTCCTAAAAAAAAAGGCAGTATATTACCCCACATGTTCTTTAAGTTACATGCTTTCTGTTTGGTTAATAGCATATGGGTAATGTAAACGTTTAAAATGTAATTAATTTTAAGGATTTCGCGTTTTCATAAAAATGAAAACTATAACAATGTATTGCTCAATATAAATATTTTTTTGAGTTTGTTTAAATATTATGTTGAGGTGACTGTATTTCTAATGTAAAAGACTGAAAACGAAAATGTAACTAACTATTACAAAGAACTATCTGTGTTGAGTTGTGTAACAAACTTTCAGAATGTAACTTGATTGGATTAACCACGTATTTCCTACATTGAATCAAAAAATTATAAAATAAAAATAAAATACTTTAATAATGCTAAATAAACATAAAAATTTAAAAACGATTATAAGACTTTTTAATTTCTCATATTTTGTGTTGAAATCCTGTGTTTTTAAAATCTCAAAAAGAACATTTAATAAGGTTTTTTATCGGAATCATATATGTAATTGGCATTCCACAAGTTAAACAACTCATGAATTGAAAAGTAAAACAACTTTTTCTAAAAAAATCTAAACATTAAACTCCTTCAAATGATATCAAAAATATTATTATCACAATCAGATTTCTGAATAAAAAAAAAACATCCCACTAAATTGAAGTCAAGGTCTAAAATCATCTTAAAAAACAGTTTTATTTTTCAAAATTTATTTTTCAATCTGTGTTTCCAAACAAAGCCTAAGTCCCCGTATCTCTTTCAGGTGGACTTTCAGAAACTATGCATGTGACCTTTTTTTTATATCACAAACGAATTAAATGATCTTCCCAGCTGCAGCTGTGAATATTGGTTTTTGGTTTTATGGAGTCCTCCTTTATTTGGAGGAACATTAGTACACTTCACTTCACTGCTTTTCATTTTGTTTTTTTTTTTTTTTTTTTCTTTTCTTTTCTTTCTACCGTTTTGGGGGGCTTTGATGGGCAGTGAGATTCTTTCACATTCAATTCACAGTGATAAAGTTGCTCTGTTCAGTCCAGTCTTTGACTTTTTATTTCTTTTAACCCTCCCTAGGGATGAGAAAAACTTATAAGAATAAAGAGTAACAGGGAGAATAGTGCAAAAAGGGAAGAGATGTTACATAGAGTCTTTTTTACAGTCTCATATGTAATTTTGAATATCTCTTTAGCCATCAAGCGAATTTTTTTACAGTCTCAAATGTAATTTCACATACCTCTTTAGCCATCCAGTGAAATATATGTCCTCTCGTTAATTTTTTTACATTTGCTAAAAATGAATACATTCAATTCAAAATGTAGAACGATATTCATTTTTCATCTTATCATATATCTCTTCGTATGAAGGTTTACTATTTTAAAAAAATAAAAAACATGTTGAAGACTCTATTTGTGGTTATACCTAACATTATCCAAACAAGTATGTTTGTTTTTGCAAGAATGTTGGATAAGTTATTATAAGCTCTAATAATTATTTTAAAGGGTAGCTGAAATTATTTATTGGGGCCTTTTTTCTACTAATTAATAAAAATGCATTTATAAATCATTGGAAAAAAATTCACTTAACACTCTCACATATATTAAAATCATCTTCACATCTATCATATCACATGCACATCTCTCATACTTATTCTTACATACACAGTTTATATAAGAGTAGAGTTATTAATATAAAAAAAATCTTAAGCCCTTGATTCATTTCTTATTCATCATTTGTCCACATTTTATTCAAGGTTAATCAAACCACACCAAACCAATGACCTAAGAGAAGGATCATGTGATTTTGTTTGTGTTTGTGAAGGCAAATTGCATCTATATGGTGAGAGTGATTTTACGTAGATACAGGTTTCTATACATTTAGGATAGTAGACAATAACTAAAAAACAAGTGATTTAATTGATTCACCATTCCCACTTAAAATCTCAACCGGAGAATATAATGTTTCAATTTAGATGCTAAGATATTATCTGTTTTGCCTCAACGGGATCATGGCATCTTTGTGTACACGAGCTTTGCTCTCGTATTATCACATATTATTCTCCTTCGCTCGGGGAGAACCCCATCTTACATATGTCTTTGAATATAGATAATGTTACGTACAACCTCAATTTCATTATATATGTGTTTTAAATATTTTTAAAATAATATATCTCATCTAATGAGGTACATGTTTTTATAAAAAATGAATTATATTTTTCAATGAATTACATTGACACATTTATAAAAAGGGCCCGTCTAACCCCACCCACATATTTTCTTACCCCACCAAGCAATAAAAAAAAAAAAAAAAAACCGGTGTTTTGCTATCCCCATCAATTCGACCCGTTCGACCGGATTTGGTCGTCATTTCAGGTTTCGCGCGACCGGATTTGGTCGCCATTTCAGGTTTCGCGCGACCGAAACTGGTCGAACAGGATTTGTAATAAAATTTATAATTTTTTTTTTTAAAACATAATCTCACGACGTGTATCCTTCTTGAATCTTTCATATCATTCCAAGAGAATAAATCATTATTCTTAAATGTAGAATATAAGAACAATTTTTTTTACATAGGTTACAGACAAATTTCAAAAGTCAAATATAAAATGTGTTTGAATCAACTGATATGTTTTATTGTTTTCAAACAAAAATTCATCTTAACTATGAATTCAAACGAAGCTTAAAAATGATATATATTTGTCTAATAAGATATTTTTCTATAAAAATTTGAATTAATTGAAAGTATATTTACTTACATTTTTTTTAATCCCTTAGTTGTTGTTTGAATGAAAGAATAAATGTAGAATATGATGGATAAATCCAAAAATTTATTTGTTTACAAAAAATAAGTAGATCTAATTCTGAACCCTGTTCGACCCATTCCGGTCGCCCAAAACCTGAAATGACGACCCATTACGGTCGCCCAAAACTTAAAATGGCGACCGGATTCGGTCGAACTGAATCGGTGGGAACAGACAAACACCGTTTTTTTTTTTTAGAAAATTGTTTGGTGGGGATAGACGGGCCCTTATAAAAAATGTAAAAAATTTCAATCGAAGTGTATATTTTGTTAATGAGAGTATATGTTTCGTTAATTTTTTATCAACACATATGAGACTGAAATTGAGGCTAAAAAAAAATTTATGTGTAACAGCACTCCTTTTAACATTGGTGAACTTTTTTTTATCCAATCCAACATTTCTTGTGAAGCTATATGTTCTCATGTTTATTGTGACGTCTCTGGTCTCATATACCTCCATTGAATTTTTTTAATGAGGTATATGCTATTAGAAAGAAAACAAAACGTGTATGTATGGGAGGCAAGGATGTAAAGAGAGTTGCATCTAACATTTTCACTTTCTTGTATCAAAGAGCTTGTATGATTGTCCCCTCGTTTGGCAGGGTGGACGATGTGGATGCCCCAGGTTCGAACCCGGCTGACCACCTTTCGGGGTGTAATATGGGCCTTGTGCCCAGTTTGTCCTTACCCCTAGTGAGTCTATTTATCAAAAAAAAAAAAAAAACG
Organism: Acorus calamus; assembly: GCA_030737845.1. NCBI lineage: Eukaryota > Viridiplantae > Streptophyta > Magnoliopsida > Acorales > Acoraceae > Acorus > Acorus calamus. The sequence goes on along the minus strand of CM060864.1, from coordinate 2,498,494 downwards.
CGTATGATTGAGCCCGAGAAAATGAATATGTTCAACTCCATTTGAAATTCCACATACATTATGAGTTTATTTTTTAGCATATACAAATAATGAATCATATACTCATGAATGACATTGTGATTTTTTATTTTGTATGCTATCGCTAAAAGAAATTGCAAAAATGATAGCATTTCTAAGCCTGTCAATTATTTGAAAAAAATCCGTTATCCGATCAAAATCCGCATCAAAAAATTTGAAAAATGATCAAATATTCATGTCCGAAATATTTTGGATCGGATACGGATATGATGGTATCCGATCCACAAAATGTTCGTATCCAAATTTATTCTATATTATTGCTTTTTATAATATATTTATATTTTTAAAATTAATATGAGTTTTTTTTATTTGTTATACTTTAAATAATGTAATATACTTATCATTTTTATAATTTTATGTTTTATATTAGATAATTATTAGATTTTTTTACATATTTCATATATTAGATATATTATTTTTAGTTTTTGGAATATTTCGGAATAATTATTTGAATTTGATTCCATATTTTTTTACATATTTCATATATTAGAGTATATGAGCCCCTCGGCCCCATTTTTGGAAGTGTCGAAAGTTTGATTCCAGTGCCATGTCTATTGTAGCTCTAGGAGCCGTGATACATTCAGTCCGTTTTGCAGTCCCATATATTATGAATAACGTAGTATATCAGCGTTAACACAGTGTATGATTTTTTTGCTAGTTCTATATAGCGTAAATAATTTTATTATTTTTCTAACTCTAACAAAAAATACACTAATTACTTATCAGTATATACTTACATTTCATTTAACAACATCCATACTTCAATTGAAAAAATGTATGATTTAGAAAGAAAAAAAAACCAGTCCACACTATTGTCATTGAGATTGTAATGAGGCTGAATATATCATTTTCTGTAACTCTAGGTATGTTGGGCCCACAAGCCTAGCTCTGCTTACTGAAGTTTTATGAACGGGACCCTGGGCTCCAATATTAAAAGCCCATGGGCCTAAACCTTTTAAGTTGGTCCCCGATGACCCAAAATCTATCCAATTAGTCTCGTGGATGGAACATTTGAAAAGGAAAAGGAAAGGAGCCGCTTTATACTTTCAATCTATTTTACAATTTCATTTGCTATTCAGAAGTGATCCCCACTCACCTATACACAATGCGATAGTGCAGTTTCATCATTGTGTATGCAAATTTAAGAAGAATTTTTTTAAAAAAATACACCAGTATACATCAATGCATGTTTTACTTTTTTTAACGGTCTATACTTTAAATAGAAAGTCTGTATTTTTAAGGGCGTTGTTACGCCCAGATCCGTTTTTGGCCTCAATTTTAATCCTATATGCATCGATAGAAAATTAAAGATGCATATGCTCACGTTAACAAAACATATGCTTCAAAACAATTTTTTTACATTTTCTATAAATACATCTATGCAATTCATTTGAGTATTTATTTCATTTTTTATAAAAACATGTACTGCACATTAGATGAGGCATACTTATTTTTAAAAAATTCAAAACACATGTAAACTAAAATTAAGATTGAAAATGGGTCTGAGAGTAATATTATCCCTTTTTTAGACGCCTGATGGGCCCCGCCTACCTCTGCTTACTGAAGTTTATGAACAGAGAGACCTGGTCTCCAACATTAAAGTCCATGGGCCTAAACCGTTTACGTTTGGCTCCAATGACCCAAAAATATATCCAATTAATCTCACATGGAACCTTTGAGAAAGGAAAAGGAAAAAGGAATAATACTCAGGTCTATTTATAATTATGTTTTCAGTTCAAAAATGGTTCCCAGTCGTCTATACACAATAATAGTGTATTCATCGATGTATCTCAATATATGCTCAACTATTTTTTAATAGTATGTACTTCAATGGACGGATGTATATTTTATATAAAAAAAACACCAATGATGAATGTGGATGGGAATGCACACAAGGTTGAACATATCATTTTTTAAAGGAAATGTTAGTCCTGGCCGTTTTTATCCCCAATGCAGTCTACAATTTTTTTTATTTTTTAAAAATAGCATACATCATCTAATGATGTATTTATTTTTTTAAATACTGAAGTATATATTTCAATGAATTAAATTGACTCAATTATAAAATGTGTAAAACTATAAATACATTTTTACAGTGAGTGCATGGGGCTAACGTGATATATAGAACATAAATAAGGCTATAAATTGGACCGAATGGAACATCGCTAGAAAAGAAAACGTTAGGGTCCATCCCCTTGTAGCCTACATACATTTTAAAATAAAAATAAAAATTGAAGTATATATTTAACTAATGAAAAAATATTTTTATGAATAAAAATAAATAAATTCTCATATAAATTGAATGCATATATTTTTACATTTTTCGTAATAGACTATATATAGAGATAAAATATATACTAGATTAGTGATATGATGATTGTAAACTGAATTACAAAATGAATTAAGTGCAGCGGCGCCCTTCGAAAATGATACATCTAAATCCTTAAAGTATGAAATGATGTGTTTACAGCTTTTGAGACAATTTCAAAGGGCGCCGCTGCACTCAATTCATTTTGCAGTTTCGTTTACAATCATCATATCACTAACGCAATGTATAAAATCATCTAATGCAATTACTGTAGTAAAATTAAAAGGGTGTGAGTAGATGTGAAAAACCTCTACTTAAACAACCCAAACTGCATATTGGCGAGGTGTGTTTGGGGATGGCTTGGCTCTTTTAGGAAGCCTAGAGATAGGAGCATTCGCACAAATATTTTGCAGTCCTTTGTCCTCACAGTGTTTTGGGTGATCTGACTCACTCGTAATCATTCTATTTTCAAAGAGAGTTACCTGTATGTGGAGAATATTTGAGAGACTGCGATTAGATGTATTTTAGGCCGGGGTTGTTTTTGTGTGGGGACGAGTCATGTGTATTTTATGAGATCATGTTGAAGAGTAGGCTTTTGTTTTTCGGCCTTCGATATCCTCATGCCTAGCTTGTATTTGTTTTTTTTGTGATTCTTTATATTTCATTTGGGCTCTTCCTCTAAAAGGCAGACGCCCACAGTTTATAATAATAAAAAAAATTCATTAACATTTTATTAAATCCAAAGTTTAATAAAGGCAGGGATGCGCATTCAATCTATTTGTAATTTTGATTTCAATAGTAATGAATGAACTACCACTCTCTAAAAAGAAAAAGAAATTATTAAATCTTTTGTACACTATTTCTATAAACAAATGGACAACAAAAATTTTAATATTACATTTCCTATAAAATATTAAACATTTGTTATGAAAAAAATATAATCGTGTACAAAATCAGGTCTTTTCTATATATAAATATGATTTTTAAGCACATTTGGATAGAGAATTAAGTTATTATGGGGTTTATGACCATTCTAGTATAAATAAGGATAGAATAATTTTTTATTTGATCGTGTTTTGAATTATTCTCGTTGTTTGAATAAAATATAAATAAGAATTTAAAAGCAATGAAAAAATGATGACAGTTAATTTGACAATGGATTCACGTATTGTTTTCGGTTGAATAATCGGGAATAATTTCATTTCAGAGGTTGAGTGGAATCCAAATGCCTGTGTAGCAAAACTCATTCTATAGCTATTCTGATTAATTCTCATTTATTTTATAATCTATTCTCAAACCTTATAAACCCCCTAAAAAATGGAAAATGTTACACTCAGTCACATTCATCAACCAAAACTCAGATCTCACATGTTTTCATTTTTTTAAAATAATAAACATTATCTAATGAAGTATATGCTTTGATAAAAAAAAATGTATATCACTTCATTTCGAATTCAATGAACCCTGTGGAGGTAAAAATCTGTGTTAGGACACGTGTCAGTTTGAAGACGAACATTAGTCATCTGACTTAGGGCTCACAAGATCCGGTCAAAGATGAACGACCTCATGGTGACATCATCAGGGGTGCAGACACGATTAGACTGAAGGATCTAATCGGACAGTCGAACACCTCGCGAGTATATATCACATTGAGTAGTCTAAGACACAACCAGACAAGAGGTCTGGTCGGTCGACCTTACTCCTCGCAGACATACTTGGAAATGTAACGCGCAAGTGAACACACTAAGGGACACCGAGCAGATGGAGAAATGGTCAGAAGATCAAAAGCGCCTGTAACCGCCACGTTGGCACTTAAAACCCACTACCAGCGGAATGTGGGAGAAGGGGGACCAATGTGGGTCATAATTGCCGGGGACGTTTCCCTGAAAAAAAACCTACTAACACTTAGTAGCAAAACGGTTACAGGGGCGCTTCGGAAACTACGTGTAGCTTGATCCGTACGGAGTATGTAGGCAGCCTATAAAGAAGTCGCAAGCCAGCACTCTTACGACAGGGTCTTTACGACAGCCAGACACATCCAGTGATATTGAAAAATACAGTTATTGTTACGGTCAATCATAGTCCTAGCCTTTCACCCAAAAATTCATAGCCTTCCACTCAAAAATTCCTTAATTAAAACTCTCAAAAAACCCATTTTTAATAAGTGTAAAAAAATATTTAACGAGTTATATATAACATGAACTAAATTTGATAGTATATAAAATTATGTTTTAGACTGAGAAAAAAACCGAGCATAACAACACTCTTTAAAAGAATGGTTGATGGCGTGAGAATTTGTATCTCGGACGCTAAACCCCGAAAAAAACTCCACATTAAAACCCTCTCTCAGTCCCATTTCGAACTCTCCGTCCATTTTTGTTTCCTGAGCGAGTGTACGATCGAAGGGAGACGAAAGCGATGTCTAGGGTTTTCGTTGCATCCAGGGCTCTCATGACGGCGGTCTCGGCGGCGGGGAAGTCATCCTCACCGTCTTCTCCCGCCGCGTCCGCCGCCCCAAAAAGAGGGATTCAGGTCCCGGGCCCCATCTCTCCGGCGCTTCGCAAGTTCCTCGGGGGGTCTCTGAGCGCCTCCCGCACCGACGCCATGAAGAAGATCTGGGAGCACATCAAGGCCAACAATCTCCAGGTCTCTCTCTCTCCCTCTCCCTCTCCCTCTCTCACTATATGTTTGTCTCACATTAGGGTTTCTCTTCTGTTTCGTGTCTAATTTTTGTTGATCGTCTATTAAAGCATGATATGGGTAGGGCTGGTAAACAAACCAAGCCGCTCGGGCTCGGCTCGGCTTGAGCTCGTTCAAGCTCGTTCGTTTAGACAAATGAGCGAGCTTGAACAAGTTTTAAAGCTCGGTTAGGCTCGGGACCTGTATCGAACTTCATTTTATGTTGAAATTCGACCCATTTGTGTTATTAAAACTTAGTTGAAGCTTAACTAAACTCCTTTATAAAATCAGAATATTAAATTAATACAAAGTTATGCTCATTTAAACTCATGAACTTGGCTCATTTAGGTTAAAATTTTGTTTTCAATCCCTAAAAACCCTAAAATGAAGAAGAACGCTAGGCTCGTTGAGGCTCGTAAGCTCGACTCGGCTCGGCTCGGCTCGGCTCGGCTCGGCTCGACTCGTTGATAAACGAGCCGAGCTTGAACATGTCAAAGCCCGGCTCGTTCGGCTCGTTTACCACCCCTAGATATGGGGGGTCTCATTTGTGGAACGCATTTTGTGATTCGTTACGAATTTTTATGGAATGTGAGTCTGGCTTGGATGATTTGCGTGTGGAACTGTTTGGTGATCATATGAAATTCATATATCTTATGAGTAGGTCTTACGGACTATCGAGAAGGTTTTTTATGGGTACTTTTAGAAATCTGTATTTCAAGAGCGACCGAACTGGCTTAGTTTCCATTTAAAATCTGACAGCATCACAAAATTTATCAAGTATTGAACTTCCTATTGGTAGGATGGTAGAGGTACCCTCTCATTAGTGAGACAATCTGGGTTCGAGTCTTGTCACCTACTGATAGAGAAAGATTTAACCAGGAAAAAATACTTACCAGTAAAATTATTTATTTATTTATCAAGTTTTACAAGAATTAAAAAATACTCACATTAAGGTATTATGAAGGACATATAGTGATTGAAGTGAATGAGAATGCGGCAATAACATATTCATGAGAAGCCATCACGATATTATGATTTATGTCCTTGCTGATATCATTGAAGTACTAGTTACTATTGTACTGAGTAAAACATCAAATGGATTACAATGAAGAGTGTGTGTGTGTGTGTTTTATGAGTTAACTTTCTTTTCTGTTTAATGTATCATATGCACTAAGCGTGGATTGGTGATTGTGTAAATATTCTTTTTGAGTTTTTTTTGTAGGATTGGTGAACTATAGAAAAAGTATTTATGTAGAAAGCAAGAATAACTGAAGAACTTAACTCCGAAAATGGACTTGATAACATGTGTTGTCATGGGGTTTAACAACCCTATGGTTGAATAGTAAAAGGTATATTTTCCTCACACACACACATGTACACATGCATGCAAGCTTCTTTTTTTTTTTTGGGAAACGATAGACACGATGGATTTAGCTGTTTATTTGTGATATATTTAAGATGGCATGACATTCCTTTTTTTTGTGATACTGCTTAGATATAACTGATATGTGATGCAAGCTCAATTTTAAATCTTATACATCAGTATTTCTTTCAAAAAAAAAAAAATCTTAAACATCAGTCTTGAGCTTATCTTAAAAGTAAAATTTGTGCTGCTTTCTTTAATTGCATGAACTTATTCACTAGCCATGGTTCTGTTTTGCGCTGATACAAGTCATTAATAATGGAGAGGTTTGATAGGAAACTTACTCGCATTTTCTTTCATCTAAGTAAAGAAAACTATGGGGAAATGCTTGAAGGTAATATTTTGACATATATGTTTAAATTTAAAGTTGGAGTGAAAATTGAAACTAGTTTTATAGTGGTATTCTGTATGTGGATCAGTCAGCACTGGTGCAACATGTTAATGGGTCCATTATACCGGGATTTGGATTTTCTGATGGATGCTTGACTGCAATTTAAAAGGGCAGATTCTATTAAAAAATAAAGAAGTAAATAGAAGGGCAGATTAGGATATGTTCAATGAAGATAGTCAACTTATTCTGTTAAAGATTCTGAGGGAAAGCTTACAGGGAACTAATTTAACACACTATTTAGTGTTTTATGAACCTGGGGTTATTGTTGAAATGATCCATGGACTATAAACTGTAAAAGCTTGTCGTAACTTGTATGCAAGTTCCTTATTGAAGAGTTCAATCATTCCAATGGAAAAATGCATTTTTTTTTAATTCTTAATGGTTGAGGGTTTCATGATGGTAGTTGTTGTTGGTTCCACTTGTTTAGAATTTTGTTGGATGTTGTTGTTGTTGTGAGAAGTGATAGAAATAACTGAGTTAATTGCTGCAAGTTTGGTGGAAGCATCTACTTCCTAAAAAATTAACATCTCCACGTGTTTGTGCTTCCATGAGGGCTCCTATGTTTCAGAATGGCATTTCTTAGGTAATATCATCTCCTCTTCATCAGACTGCCCCTTATAGTTGCATTCTTGCCATTATTTTGCAAATCATTTGAATAGATGTGGTCCTCTCACAATAGGGACTAGGTGTTACGATGTCTACCAGCATACAATGCAGATTGGATCTGTGTGTAACACAGCCACCTTTGGACTACAGTCCAGACTCTAGACCAGGGGGCTTTTTTTTGCTTTTGTAATGTTCTCCTTTGGACTAGTTCCCGGATTAATACATCGGGGTAGCCAGTCTACCATCTCCCTCCCTCCCTCCCTTCCAAGTCGTGCAATTTTGGCCAAACCATACTATAAGTTTCCTATTAGCCAGACAATTGGTTTTCAGAGGCTGTATATGGTGATATGGGGTTTGTCCGTTATAGTTCTTGATTGATGTATATAAATGGGGAAATTCTGTTGACTCATCTACAAATGTGTCCCTTAATATTTTAGTTTTCTGTTTTCTTTGTTACTTATTTTCTTCTGTTAGTCCCCACCCTTTCCTCCAAAAAAAATTCCCTATTACCTTGAAAATTATTGTGGTTTGTTTTTTAGCATTCCAAACTTCATTTAGATCAAGTTGGATGAGAACCACCCATATCGATCGTGGTTATGAATTCATTTGTTGCCTTTGTAACACACCAAACTTTAATTAAATCAAGCAGACAAGAACTGCACATCCTGATTTCAATCGAAGCTTTCAAAATGGATTTCCAACTATGGTATTTAATTCTTTTACTGGGGATTCCGTATTGTTAATGTGAGCTTGATGTGCAGAACCCAGCGAAGAAGAGGGAGATCAATTGCGATGAGAAACTGAAGTCCATATTCAACGGGAAAGACAAGGTTGGAATGATGGAGATTGCAAAGCTTCTCTCCCCTCATTTCTTGAAGTCTAACTAGTGCAACCCCACCTGTGAATGACAATGCAAAGTTATCCTTCATTGTTTCCATCCATCCTCTAGTTTCATGGTGGTTTGAAGGGTTCATATGCATTTTGTTGAAACTGTGACTCTGGTTGTCCATTCTCTTTTGTTTGATGTGGTGGGGGCTTCAAGTAATGGTGGCTGTAAAAAAATAAAATGTTTTAGAATGAAAGGAAGGTTGATATCTTGTTGTCATCTTATGTTATTACTTTGTTTTTAGAGGCTTATTTTCCACCGCCAGAATGGGTTTAGTTTGTACTGGGGTTGCAATCTCATCGGGGGTTGCACCCACACCCAAAAAATTTGGTTAATGAAAGAGGAAGATAGGGAGAGACAGTGAGGGGGTTGTGGGTAATGGCAGAAGGCCACAGAGGTGGTGGGTGAAGAAGGGTACATGCGATTTTAAAATGTGTCACATGTGTAAGCCTGTACGTTACAATTGGTATTAGAGTATGTCTGTTATGTGATGGGTTAGGTTTTGGAACCCCACATGGGGGGATGTGTGACCTTATGAGGAGAGTTGGGTTAGACCCAGAGATCAAGACCCTAATAGATCAAGTGGGGTGGGGGTGAGATTAGGCCAAAACTCAAGGTTTAGCCTCACATAAATATTACACATGTGACGTATTTTAAAAACATGTGCTTTCGTAAAAAGTGGATAATATCATACAAGAAAGTAGTCTCTGTCTGAGTGGAGAAGGATGACAATGGAGTGGAGGGTGATCCGAGAAGGGGGAGAGAGAATAAGAGAGTCTCTTGGTGAAAAAGGTTAACGGATTAAATCCTAGGGAGCATTATTAATATGAATCAATTATTAGAATTTTGTTTTATAAAAAAAGTAAATACTTTATTCACATATATTTTCAAAAATATATTGGAATATGTGGCACGTCTAACTTCATCCATTTGACTTTGTACTAGTTGCATGAATTGTGAGAAGACGTTTATATTAAATATTTATCAGTGAAATTCACACATGTAAAAGAATCTTGTAATTGCATGTGTACTCTAAATTCGATCATGTTGCTGATAGACAATTTTAAAAGAAAAATTGAAAAGTTATTCTAGAATGTTATATACAAGAATTCCAATTTTTTTTATATAGTATATGAAATGTTAACTTAATGGAAAAAACGCACATTTTATGAGGGTGATATTGCTTTTGATTTGCAAGATAAAAAGGTGGTTGCACACTTGCACCTAACATCCTCCGAGGTTTGGAATACAGTCATGCATATCATCATCACATAATAAATATTTTTATTAATACTTAATAAAAAAATATTTATATGACTCTTAAGCCCATGTTTGATTCGAGAATTAAATTATTCTAATGTTTATGATTATTCTAGTATAAATAAGGATAAAGTGATTTTGTGTTTGATTGTGTTTTGAATTATTCTCGTTGAAAAACGTAAGAATAAATTTTTTCTTGTTTGGATAAAATGTGAATAAAATATGGATAAAGATCTATAAAAAGTAAAAAAGTAATGATAGTTGATTTGACAGGTGATTTATAAGAGGTGATGACAGTTGATTTGACAGTGGACCCACTTATTCTTTGGGTGGAATAACCTAGAATAACTTTAATTCCAGAAGTTGGTTGGAATCTGTATACCACTTTATACTAGTTTATTCTGGCATATCTATACCATGTTATACCACTTATCCAAACACTTTTTTTTACTTTATTCTTCCTTATACCACTTTATACCCCTTTTATTCCCCAACCAAACATGGGCTTAGGCTCCATTTGCCTCCACGTCCTCGGGCACCGGCTTTCCAAAGACCGGAGGAAGAGTATTGGGGGGAATCAATGTTTTTGGGGAGTCGGGGAACGCGAAAAAATTGATCGAAATCAGTAAACGATAATGTAATTTAGTGTAATCGACGCAGCGTTGAAATGGGTGTTTGTTTGAGCGTTTGCGTTCGTGGTGGTCCACTGACTCCACCGCTTCTCTAATGTAGAGGCAAACAGAATCTTAATCCTCTTTAAATTTTTATATATTCTCATCCCGAAACATTTTTTTGACAAATGATAATTGGTTGTTTTGTGGATATTTGGTTTGATTAATGGCTCGAATAATTCTTAAATTCTAAGGGCAGTTTGGCAAGAAGATAAGATTTCATTATAAGTTGTCCTAATTTTTTTCTAATTTTTTTGGAATAAAAAATCTATCGATTTTGTTATTGTTTATATTTGTCAAAATCAAGACAAAAAAATAATAAATTTTATTTTACCTTTTAGGTGTAACAAAATATTCTATTTTCATTTCAAAATTTAAAAATTTACCCTAATTTGATACTGATAGTTTTATAACAAATAGAATAAATTGTTATTTGATCACTTATCTCTTACCAAACAAGCCATAAGGGTTAATTTAGTAAGATAATATATATTGGGATAAGGGGATAAGTGTGGAGAGAAACGGCAAAACGGTTTGTACCACTACCATTTGATATAATAATTAACCATAATAAAATGCTGACAATTATTTTAATTTTGAAATAAAAATAAAGATTTTATATCCACTTAAGGATTGAAATAACATTTATTCCTATTTTTTAGCATGATTTTGATAAAATTGAATAATAATAAAATTGATAGATTTTTATGGATTATGTATCCTCAAAATCTTAACCCCGTGCCAAACCAATCTTACCCGTTTTTTATTACTAGGTTTTGAGGCTAACCGGATTGATCAATACGACTTCTAGTCACTTGTCTGAGATAAAAGGTGTTGCTAACACTGTTTTTTTTTTCCAGTCCCAATTCCAATATCATATGCATCTATAAAAAATTATCAGAGCATATACTCACATTATTGAGGTATATGCTTAGATGGAAATTTTTCACATTTTCTATATATGTATACATGTATTTAATTGGAATATATGCTTTATTTTTTTTGTAAAAGCACGTACCTCATCTAATAAGGTATATGATTTTTAAAAAATTTAAAATATGTGTAGACTGAAATTAAGACTGAAAAAATGATTGTACGTAAACATTCACCAGATAAAAAAATTACCAAAATACCTCAACAATTTCCACACTCAGATGCATTTTCCAATATTCCATTCATCTCTCCCTCACCTTATCTGTCATCAAAGCCGGCCCCAGTCCAGGTTATATTATTATATCTATAACTTCCTGAAATTAACTTAAACACCCCTTCAAATCTACTGTAAACTCTCATTAACATGAGGGTACTTTTGTCATTTTCAACCTCTTCTTTTTAGTAACATCCAAACTCGATTAATACCACGGCCAGATTTCATCTATGAATCAAAAGTACAACGATCCAACGGTCCCGATCGGTCCACCGCCCACCTGTGCATGACCAGATGGAGGAACAGCACACCCAGTTGTAATTTGTGATTAATTTGACATTCAAAGAAACACAGGTACAAATCATACTTTATTTTATTTATTTATTTTTCGAATCACATTTAAAATAAACCAACTAGGGGTTCATCAAAACCTGTGTTAAGTACTTAAGTGGCTAATAATATCACATACCAGATCTCTTTAATCTTCAACAGGCATTCCAATCTAAACTCCACACATTTATTTATTTTATTTTTCATAAAGCAACAAAAAGTGTCCCAAAATAATAAAAAAAACCTCTTTTTCAAAGCCATTCATTCATAGATACACATATATGTACAGAGAGAGAGAGAGAGAGAGGGAGAGAGAGAGCGCTCACTATTACTGCTGCATTGTCTCTCAATGAACAAAACAAACAAGAACCCACAACAAACACAACTTCCACTGCATTAGATTCTTCTCATCTGTGGGTTTCTTCAAAACCACCTCATCAAAATATCTTCTTCATAAAGCCTTCTCTTTCTGTTGATTTTCTTTTTCTGTATATTTTTTTTGCATGCTATAAAAAGTCTCTTAAGTTTCCAGACACCCCCCCCCCCACCCCACTAAAAAACAAGTCTCTCAACTTTTGCATGCTTTGTCTATCCTCTTCTTTTTTTATTAATGGGTCTTCATTGAATTTTCTGCTCTTCCTTCTTAGTCTCTGTTGATTCTCCTTTTGGTGAAGTTGGTGGGTTTTGTTTTTGTTTGGCTTTTCGGGTTCTCTTAATAGAGGGAGGGGGAGGAGTTGATCTTGGGTTCTGATGGGACCCATTAGAGGGTTGAGGAAGAGGAAGAGACCTGCCGACAAGAAGGCCGAGAAGTGTAGCGCGTCGTCGTCGTCGCCGGAGGAGAAGGTGACCGACGACTGGTGGCGTGATTTCTCGAGCCGGATTACAGGTTCTTCTTCTCTGACTGTTGTTGCTTTAAATTGTTTGGGTAGTCATGCTTAATGGTTTTGGTTGTTGTTGTTGGTTCTGGGTTGTGTTTGTTGTGGGGGGGGGGGAGGGGTTGGTTCATGGTTTTATGTAATGCAGATTGGGAGTGCTTTATGTTGACTCATTGTTTGCTTGATCTCTGGTTCATTGTGTGTGTTTATCTTGATGTGTTACTATTGTTAGTGGAGTTGATTTTGTTTGCTTGGTTTTTTTTTAATACAGTCATTTTGGATTTCTCTTACTATTGTTTGATGTCAGAAATGTGAATGCAGATTGGATTTGTGTCTTAGAACTCTGGGTTCATTTTTTTTCTAGGTTGGGTGTTGGCAAGATGGAGTCTCTGTGTCCTTAGATTGTTCATTTTGTACAATCTCACTGTCTTACATTCTCTTGTGAATACGTTGATATAGCACTTTATAGACCACTGTAAATAATTTAGTTTGCACAGTCTGTTGTTTTTGGTTGGTTAAATTGTTTAGGAATGTTTGTGACTTCTTTTTCAATCAGAGAATTCTGCCTGTATTATTCAAAGACTGTCCCGGATTTAGGATGTTGCATAACATCAATAGCCGCCTTACATAATTGGAAAATTTGAAATGGGACCATTTACATTTATCTGTTCCATATGATAGATTTATATGATGGATTGATTGATCTTAGCCACAAATCCAGAGATCAGGCTTGCCTTGTTTATTTTCCTTGTCAGGGGATTTCATTGTGACTGCAGACTATATGGGGTGTGTTTGTTTGGTCCCTCTTAGTTTTAAAATGATTGTGATTAACATTAATATGGATGGGTTTCAAGTAGAAAATAAGTAAAGGTGATTTTTAAACCATGCATGTAGTGATTTTGAATGGTAGAATCACATTTCTGGGAGCTTTCATGTGTTTCTTTATACTGAGATAACCATTTAGATGAACTGATTTCCAACACTTTTAGAAATGCATGCACACTCAGTTCAGGGGATATATCATCTTGAACATAAAACTGTTTACAGGAAAGGATTTATAAAATATTTTGTGCACATGAAACATTTTTAGGTGACTCCAATGCATGTCTCCTAAATTTGATTGGAAGAACTACACATATACATTTAAGTTTAATATATTTCTTGAATCGATCACAGATGGTTTGAGTCAAGTCAGTGATAATGGTGAAAAATTATGCTCATATATTTAATAGATATTCAATTGGGAAGGATGCAACTATAGAATAATGTAGTAGGGAAATGCTAACAATTAGTATAACTTAACATGAAAAATTGAACTACGTGATGAGTTTGATCAATGTTCTTTTTGTCGTGCTATAAATGATTTTGAATTTCCTTCTTCAATTTAAGCTAATTATTTGAAATGCATATATGTACACGACTTGGAAAATCCTTTTACTGAATCATTACTACAGAGTATTGGTCTTTGTATCCTAGTTATTGTTGGTGACCCAATTATTTGCTCACACTGTACATCTTTATAGCCATGGTTAATAACACAGTCCAGTATTTGAGCACAGATAATGACTGTAATGACAGCCATTATCTTATCTTGATCTAAATAAAATGCAGAATGACTTCCAAGATTGTATAGTTTTTAGGCCAATTACAGTCAGTGTTGCACATGCTCTTTGTGGTATCAGAGGCTAAGTGCCACTGTTCATCACCCTTTTTTTTATTGAGGTTACAACTGAGGTGCCTCATAATTTGAAGAATTTAGTTATTTAAATGTAGATCTTGCCAATGAGGTATGACAATGGATTGGTGGGCAGTGGCTTCAAAACTGAAATCCAGTCCATTGGTTATATAAGCTACGGTTGGCATTTTGGATACTGGGTGTTCCTTACAAGAATGTGATGTTCGCTGCACTTATGCGGCTTAATACGATACATCTTCTGTTAAGTGGGAGTTTAACAAGAAGACATCTATTGCGAGATGTTGCTTTGGCTCAGAAAACTAGCTAATTTCCCTGAGTTTCTTTTTAGAATAAAATGGTTATAGGTTATTCTGAACTGGGGAGAGTGCACAAGAAATAATGGTTTCGGCAGCCACTGTAAAAGTGGGGGGTCCCATCTCTTCTCTGTACACAGACAGAAACTCAGCAAGAGACAAGACAGTGTAACTCTAGTTGCATTGAGCAAGGGGGGCCAAATTCAGAGTCAATTTATATAAAGTTATTATGATATATTTCCTGTGGTCTGACTAGATTGTTGTGCGTAGTTTTCACATTGTTTTCCAGTAAATTCATGAGTTGCATTCTGAAATATTATAAAATAACATGAACACCATACCAAGAGACTGCTGCAAAATATTGATTCTTGGTCTTATGAATTATGGACCATTGAATGTTTCAGAAGCTCATGCTGATAATTGCATCCCACAGAACTTTTCTGAATGATATTTCTGCCTCGTAGTTTTCTACAAACTTATATGAAGTATAATCTTTTATGTGCATAAATTTTCATCCTGCAGAATGCTCATTCCCAAGGCATCGGAGGACTCTCTCCTGATCTTCAACTGACGAATCATGAATTTGACACCAATATATAGGTGTTGATGCCAGTTCAAACTTAGGCTGTAGATTGTAATATCTCCCATAATAAATCATACTTTGATCCATAAACCCTAGATGAGTTCAGCTGATATCGCATAATATGTATATCAACCCATATACCATCAAAATTAGTTTGGGGATATTATAGCTTATCTTGATTATTGAACTTCTGTGTAAGATTCATGTTATATTTAGATATTGTGACAACCAGCCAGCCCGTGATACAGATCGGACCATTAAGGTGTCCCAACTAGGTTGGTCAATTTTTAGAAACCAAAATAAATGGGAAAGAATTCGAACAAAGAAAGACAAAGTCACTAACTGTGTTGCTAATGTTGGGTTATCAGCTATTGGCAGGGCCTCAGAAACTCTTCCTGTGTTGGGATTGACTCCTTGCCTTGCCAAGTGTTGGTGTTCCATGATAAGTGCAGGTTGTGAGGCTCCAACACTGACCAAACCTCCATAACCTTGAGGATGTCTTGGATGTATGATTAAAGTCTCTCTCAGTATATCGTGACACCATTATCTCCTCATCTCCTGTAGGTCAATGCAAGACACTAAGCAGATGAAGTCTGAGGTGGTCTGCTACTAATCAACTTCTTTGCTTAAAGTTCTCTAGGGATTAGAATAGAAGAGAATGTTGGGATTTAATATTTAATAAGGAGGAACATCTCCTTCATCTTTGTCTTCAATTATTCCCATGTCTCAATTGGTGCCCCAATACAATACTCATAACTAAGCAAAACTGCATCCACCATGCTGAGACATGTTCGACCGACCTCGTGTGGTGAGTATCAGTGTATCACCAGTCTTCCATTGGAACACCTCAAAACTCCATGGATTCTTTGATTGGTACATACAGGTTGAGGGGATTTACTTGTCAAGAGTATGATACCGAAGGGTTCATTTCCAACAATGAGACGTTGGATAATCTATGTCCAGTAACTTCTGGATACAGTATACCTAAGGCTTAGCTTGGGGATTTTTAGGCACTCCACTTGTAGTCCACTTTTAATTGAACCTCATTGCTTCTCAATTTTGAATTACACGTGACATTCTTGAAACTAAAGAGTTTCATACTGTTTGATATCCTAAATTCTGATCATCTGAATTCTATTTGTTGATCCTCCCATTTTAGCTCGAATTATTTAATTGAGTTGACCTATATGGCTGGAAAAAAGCATGGAGAGATGCTTTAGGGATAGAGGCATGGTCAAGTTCTACCGGAATGTAAGCACAAGTGAAATTCTGTGTAGTGAAGTGAAAAAAATGGTGACATCATTGTGTGGATTATTTGTATAGAAACACAAAAGAAAAAAAAACAATAATTCATGTTGAAATGCATTTGAGGTCTATTTTGTTGGTTTGTAACTGTAACAATAGTGTACTTAAATACCTTCAGTGCTACCATGGGATCTCCCAAATGAATACCAAATCTTCTTGACAGAATGATTTTGTTGGATGAGTTCCATCCAAACTGTAATTGAAGGGCCATATTTCTAGAGGTTACATATTGTAGGGAGGGAACATAAGCTCTAGTACACTAATTAATATGTAGAAAATGTTGTACAATTTGTATGCTAAGTGAAAATGACACACAACATTCTTCATGTCTGAATGTGCTGTGCCACATTTTATAAGGGATTTCAGGTAACTCAATATTGGTAGTATGTGTGCATTATATGCTTTGTGTCTGAGTTCATGGTAAGCAGATTCAAGGATACCTTAAATCTAAATGCTTATTTCTGCTGGTTGGAATTGACCCTCACTTGTCTGACATCTGTTTAGAGTAAAGATATTTCAGAGGATTCTTGATATCTGTAGAACTTCAATGTTCAAATTTCTTTTGGGCCAGCTTATATATTATTGAATTATTATATGTTATATATATTTTGTGAAACATAGATATTAATACTTATTTTTTATGAGTTATGTTATTGTAACAAAAAGCCAAAAAAGTGATTCACGACTGCACACTAATTGGGACCTTTTAAAATGTCTGATAGATCAGCTTGCCAATTATACATGTATACAAAGGATGATGCACGATATTTAGTGTTCGTTTAAAGTTACATACCTGTGGAGTGCCGTGATTACCATCGAACATGACTCATATGTAAATTTCAAATTTAATTTGATATATTAGAGAACGGGAAATAGATACTGACTGTGTGCAACTTCTTGTTGCCCTCTTCATTCTATAATTGGAAGAAACTCTGTGCCCTTTCTTTCTTTGTTTTTTTTGTAGTTGTTTTCACCTACTTAACAATTATCTTATACAAATATAATTCATGCAGTTTTTTCAATTGGAACGAAACCTATGATGAATGTGGTACATTCAGTTAACGTGCATTTAATTTTGAGCTATAATTAGGTCAGCTATTTCTTGTCATTCGCCTAGTCTACTTTAAAATGCTACACCATCAGACTTGGATATTCAAAGATGAGAGCATATGCCTTTTGATAGGTGGACAGAATATAGGTGACGGTATGGGGAGGATGGGAGAAGGCCTTCAAAGGCATGGATGGAGATTTGCATTTGGGAATGGCTTCTAACATGAAAATGTTGTTGTCGATTCATAAAGCTAATGCCAAAACTTTCTGAAACAGGCTATGCTGAATCAATTTGACTTGAAAATCTATATAATCTAGCTTGTAATTTATATTTAACATTTAGTGTGCTGTATGTGTATTCAAGCGGTCCGTTTGCAGTCATCTATGCACAGTCTCTCATTATCACTGTAGAGCAGAATTCTATGGTCTGGGTCACATTAGAACCAGAAGTAAATATATGTACTTCCAATTTTCATTTGCATGTCCAAATTGCTATAGGTGTACAGTGCATTTTGTGACATCAATAGAATTGAAAATTGCCTTTATTTCTTTTTTGTTTGAGCTTGGTTTATAAACTTATCATGTCAAGATTCTTCTATAGCGAACAAGATAACATGATAATTGAACATTTTAATGAAGCTGAAGCTGTGCGGTTCGCTACTTGCTCAAACACTACAGTCTGTGCTGAAGTTTTCTATATATTTGATTATCAACCAGGAAAAATACATTTGTCCATTTTTTGTAACATTTTCAATATAGATTGTGGCACAATTCTTGATGTGGGTATCAAAAAAAAAAGAAAAGAGTGTTTAAAATACTTAAAAGTGAATAGCATGGATTAAACCAAATGATTGGTGAACCTTCTTCAAAATTACTTTGACATCATGGAATTAAATTTCTTTTTCTCATCCATAATATATCTTATGAGTGTTTCCTCGGTCATGAATTTGTTCTTTTCATTTCATCCCCCTCCCCCCCCCCCCCCCCCACATCCCAACCCCCAAAAAAAAAAAAAAAAAAAACATAATAATAATAAATTTTTTTCTATGCAGTGATTGTTTGTAGGCCCACTATCAAGACTAATTCTTTCTTTCACTATTGTCATTACAGGTCCACTATCTTTATCAAGAGAGACGGAAAAGTTTGAATCGGTTTTTAAAATCTCAAGGAGGACCTTTGACTACATATGTTCTCTTGTAAAGGAAGATCTGATGGCAAGGCCATCTAGTTTCACCTGCACAGATGGTAGAGTTCTCTCGGTGAATGACCAAGTTGCGGTTGCTCTGAGAAGACTAAGCTCTGGTGAGTCATTACTGTCCATCGGCGTATCATTTGGGATGAACCAATCAATGGTTTCCCAAATCACATGGCGATTTGTGGAGGCTATGGAGGAATGTGGACTCCACCATCTCAGGTGCTTGAGTCTCGACTAGATTTAACCTTCAACAGCATTCAATTATTTTCTTTTATAATAAAGTTTGATGCCTTTTATTTTAAGGTGTTCAGGCATTCTGCTTTTCTTAAATTTGGTGACTAGCTGGGACAGTGTATGTACAATGAGGTTGTATGTAACACAGTTTAAGATATTGATTTTATATATATATATATATATATATATATATATCATCATGACTTGAAAAGAAAATTGTTTTGAATTTTTTTGAGAAAAAATTAGAAAATTTGAAAAAAAAATCATGCATGTTGGAATTCTAGCCATTGGATATGGTCATTGTCAGCAACTAGGCTGGCAAAGATATTAAATGGTAGAGTTGGGTGATTAACCCATTTATCATCTACTGATATGTCGCTGATATATTGATAGTTTTTTAAGTATATCAATTATTTATCGATGACATCATTGGTATATCTGTCCAATCTATAAAATGGACTGATAAGTGGTCCAATTTATTTGGGGGGGGGGGGGGGTCAAAGTCGATACATCGGGCTGATATATTGGTCGATATTTTAAACTATGGTGTGTACTATGCCTTCTATGAGCTATTTATTTTGAAATTTATGATTTTTCATGCATGAAAGTTTATCTTTGTACCATCGATATTTAGAAATTTATATTACATAACATCTAGCTAGATTTTTATTCTTTCTTGTTGATCTGAACTCAACATCCAAGTTTCATCACTCCTAGTTCAATATGTTCAGGTGGCCTTCAACCGAAACAGAGGTGCAGAACATAAAGTCCAAATTCGAGAAGATCCGTGGCCTTCCCAATTGTTGCGGGGCGATAGACACCACTCACATCATAATGTGCATGCCCTCGGTGGACCCCTCAAACGATGTCTGGTTCGACCAAGAGAAGAAACACAGCATGGTCTTGCAGACCATCGTGGACCCCGACATGCGCTTCCGCGACATTGTCACGGGCTGGCCGGGCTGCATGGGCAAGCCTCTCATCCTTAAAAATTCCGGCTTCTCCAAGCTCTGTGAAGGAGGTCAGAGACTCAATGGGAAGCAGATCGAGCTCTCTAAAGGGTTCAAAGTGAGGGAATACATTGTCGGGGACACGGGATTCCCACTACTTCCTTGGCTGATCACACCTTATCAAGGAAAGGGTGTATCCAGTGCGAAATTGGAATTCAATAAGAGACACTTTGCAACGAGAATGGTTGCGCAGAGGGCTCTAGTGAGGCTGAAAGACACGTGGAAGATCATTCAGGGTGAGATGTGGAGGCCCGCCAAGCATAGATTACCAAGGATAATTTTGGTGTGCTGTTTGCTTCATAATATTTTGATTGATCTGGAGGACGACATTCAGGACGAGATGCCATTGTCGCACCTCCACGACTCGGGATACAAGCAGCAGGTCTGCATGGCGGGTGATGAGAACGGGGCGATGTTGAGGGACCGATTGTGTCAGTACGTGACAGGAAATCAAAATATAGTTTAAACTACATATGAGCAACCTATAGTTTGTTTTGACATTTGTTCTCCTTATTCCATTTTTTGGTTGGTTTTCTGTTCTTGGTTTTATAGTTGACATTGTACAGGAAAAGATTTGATTACATGAGGGAAATTCATGCATGAAATGACCTGTGAGACTTGAAGAAGAGTTTCATAGAATTCAGAAAAGCTTTGTCTGTGGATATCATGTTCACATATCCATTTTTTTTAATGCCAATGTAAGGTGATACCCAGAGTTGAATGCAGTAGATTTTATTGTGTCTGATACAGGATTAGATTGTACAATTTGATTTGATGCATAGAGTATGTGGAATAACATATACTTGTATGTACATACTACTCTAATTTCATTATTCTTCACATCTTCCTATTGATTGCATAGTTCCACCATGCATGACTGGTTCCAATTTGTCATTGTAATTTGTGTTTTGCTATTCATAGTATAACTGGATGTGTTGTGGATGGTAAATAATCTATAACTCCCAGTTTAAATGAAGATGAGTTGGTGTTTAATGATAAGCCTAATGATTTCTTTGGTGGGGTGTTTGGAGATGATCATTCTGCTCACTGATTCTCAGTTTGGGTTGAAAAGAGCTGTTGAGATGGAAATATGTAGAGGTGGAGAAGATTATACTCTGCAATTTTGCCCTGTTTTACATTTTTCATGTGGTTATGTTAATCTTTTGGGTAATTATGTTTATTATAGCTTGTATTTATTGGTGATGTCCAGGTATAGAAAGATCAGAATCACCCGAGTGTAATATGTATCATGAAAGGAAATATGTTAGGGACTGCCATTCCTGCAAGAAGTTTTGATTTTTTTTTCTTGAGAAGATATATATTTTCACAAAAATTGAAGTATAAAATCGAAAAAATAAAAATGGTTACGAATGAGTATATTTTCATTTTCATTTTATTTGTTTTCATTATTTTGTTGGTGGATTGTTCACAAGCTGCAATGAAAATCATTGTTCAGCCAAAACCAATTTTTAATTAACTACAAACGAGTTTGAAATTCAGTTTTTGGTTCGTAAGTAAATTTTAGGGTGTGTTTGGATAGAACTATTGGGTAGTTGGATTGGGATTGAGAATATCAATTTAGGTCAATAAATTGTTTGAATAATTTTTAAAAGAGGGATTGTGATCGGAAGAAAGGGATTGGGAATCCTTGTTTAAGGGGATTGAGAATCCCACTCAAGAGGTGGTATTCTCTCAATCCCTATCTAGGTGGATTGTGAAAAAAATAATTTTTATTCATGTTTTACATCTCTTTTTTAATAACAACCAACTCTCCCTTTTAACAAATAATAACCGACCTAAATAAAAAAAAAAAATTTAAAACATTTTCAAAAAAAAAAAACAAATAATAACCAACCTGAATCCAAACTCCCGCTCAATAAAAACCAAATCCACAATCTTCCCAATCTCCACCTATTAAAGCCGGAAAAAAAAAACACACCATCTCCACCGATCGGCTATCTCTACACAGCCAATTTTTAATAAAACACACCAAGCCGAGACTTCTTCTTCATTTTTTTTTGTCATTTATCAATGCATGGATTTAATAAATATTCTTTAGTGTTTATTAGATATTCATAAATATTCTTTTGTTATTGATTTTATTCCTTGATTTAATATGTCTTAGTTTTATCACCCATTTGATATGGATTTTATTTTACTTGTGTTGTCAACATATCAGTTGTTGATGTTACGATATTGAAGAAAAAATTATTTTTTTAAAAAATATGAATTTCGATGTTATAACATTAAAAAAATGAATCTTTGTTAAATTTTTATTAAATAAAGGGTAATTTTAGAAGATGTGCGTGTGTTAAATAATGTAAAATTGAATATGAGTTAATATATGTTAGATTTTGTAGAAATGACATTTTTGAAAATATATATTTTTTATATGGTAATCCATGCATTACCAAACACATGATTGATATTATGAATCTCAATTCTGTTTTCTGAATCATGTTCCATACCAAACAAGTTGATAGGATTCTCAATCCCAATCCACTTGGATTTAAAATCCTAAGATTCACACAATCTCAATCCCACTTGTCAACCAAACATGCCCTTAATATCTCAAAATCAACTGGGTTGGGCCCCTCTAACCGGGTTGGGCCCCTCTGAACCTGTTATGTATGAGTGTATAAATATTATCTTTATGTCCTGCTCTTTCCCCCCACCATCCCTATCAGAGTTTGTAAGTCGGTTATCAGAAATGAAATGGGATAGCAAATATCTACCTTTTTAAAAAATGTCTCAAAATCAACAAAACAACTTATATATAAAAAAATTCCAATTGAGAGTAATTGTTCAAAAATCAATTTTTATTAATTTAAAACACATACTATTACTATTTAAAAAAACCCGTTTCAAACAATCCATAAAACCCTGGCCTTTTGGGTAATGAAATAAGAGGTGAATAAGAGGGAATATGGGAGAATAAATTTAAAAATCTGTTTGGGTGGAAGAAAGCCTGTCAACGGAGCGGATACGGAGCGTATATGGTCATATTCGTATCCATATCCGAAATTTTTTTTATATATCCATATCGTATCCGACGGATATTTAAAAAGTGTATCCGTATCCGATCCAAAATTTCGGATACGGATTCGAATAATTATCTGAAATATCCGAAATCAATAAATAAATAATTAAACATAACAAATTTTCATTTAAAGTTAAAAAATTGACTTAAAATTAAAAATTCACAAACACAAGTCATAACTTTACAACTATTACAAAGAATGTGAACCATTTGATCAAAATCTAACGGTAGATATTGAATACTAATATTAACATTTTTTTAATACCATTAGATACATATATTTTTCTGATTGGATAGGGGTATATCTGTATCCGATCGAAAATTTTTGGATACGGATTATTTTTTCGGATACGGATACGGATTTTTCGGATATCGAATATTTTTTGCATTTTCGGATACGGATTCAGATCGGATGCGGATATTTTTTCGGATAATTGATAGGCTTAGGTGGAAGTAATAGATGATTATAATTATGCTAGAATAAGTGAAAATAAGCTAATATTTATATTTCAGACCTCTTCTAGATTTGTGTTATTTTACCCAATCCATTCAACTAATATAAATCTGTTCTACTGTCAAATCAACAATTATCACCTCTTAAAAATTCGGGCTGAAATGTCAAATCATTTTTTCACATTTGATAAACCTTTATCTAACTTTATTTACATTTTATCTATAACTTATCTATGGTCAACCTAATGAATAACTAAAAACATAGTCAAACAAAAAATAACTTATTTCACTGGTATAATAATTTATTTCTAGAATAATTATAAACCACATAATAACTTATGTCTCTATCCAAATGATATCTGAACAATCTCATTAGGTTGGTATAGTTATACTAATTTGTCCAGCTGATTTTGAGTATAACTGTTCCATTTAATTCAGGTGTTAATCCTTGTACCTGATCCCCCCATGTCTAAAAACAACAATAAAAAGTGTATAAAACATAAAACCCTAAAAAGAGAGGGACCCTCCTTTTCCAACCCCCCCCCCCTCCCCCCTCTGTTTCTCGCCCGATCCGACGCCACCTCCGGACAGATCGTCGAACGGTAATCTCTCTCTCTCTCTCTCTCTTTCAAAGCTTCGAAGTCCCGTAAATCTCTTCTTCGAACAGGGAAAAGCGAAAATGGGGACTCTATGGAGGAACGGCAGCAGAATGATCACCTGGGAAGGGGAATCGCTTCAAGAATCCCCCACGCAAATTTTCCGGTATCGTTTCTCGCGTTTGGCTTTGCATCTCATGTTGTTGTTGAAACCGTATTCTCAGTGTTTCTTGATCAGCCTGATTAATTTGTCAGATGCTTTTTTCACGAACCCAATTTGAGATTCAGTGTCGGTTATGAGACATGATGGGTGTTTTGAGTGAGCTCTTGAAGAGGTGTTTTTTTTATGTTTCTTGTGATCGAAAGTGATAATAGAAATTAATGAGACTCTCAGATTGGTGGATGAAAATGAATGCTTTGAGAAACATGAATATAGCATCTGCTGTATGTGGCATATGTAATTTTGATAAATTGATGAGAAGAGATAACCAGAAAATAATAACTGGGACCGATTTAAAACTATGGTTTTTCGTGTTTTTGTGCCACATTCCATGAAATATGTTTCAGTGGGCTCTTGTTTGAACATTGGTAGCAATATGCACAGGCAGCACAGCAGAAAATTTGTATTTAAGTTCATTTACTTATGTGGAAAATTGTATATAAAACCTTATGAAATTTTAACAATTGTAGAATTTTTTTTGTCTTATTTTGTATCTCTTTTTTTGTCTTACTTTGTATCTCATTTGATCACGTAACGCATGATATGAGAAGAAATAAGTAGATACATATGGCTTCGTGTGTTTGGTGTTTATTTAATTTCTGGTGTTAAAGAGCACCGGAAGATGATGATGTCTTGTGAGATTAGACAGTTTGTGATATGACCTTGAGACATTCATTTAAAGTTAATCAGTGGCTGTATTTTAAAGATAAAACATATGTCTTATGGCTTATGTTGATGGACATGTTTCAGGAAACAAAATTTGTTGCATATAGGGAATTGTCAACAGCTCAACATCACAAACACTTTTTAGTGCCATCATTATTCCACCAGAGAGCCATGCTGGGATTATTTCAACCCAGTTCTGTTGTGTCTACTCTCCCTACCAGGTGCATGACCACAACGGGAGAATCTGATGTTTCCATTAATGATGGGATAAGTGATTCTGCTGCCAACCCTGGGACAGTTCCGCTAAAATTTAAGAGACTCGACAAAACTGCGAGGAACATAATGAAGGTATGCCTTCATATCTTGATTGAGTTATGTGCTTCATGATCATCATCATCAATATTGTATTTTTCAATTTGTAGATTTTGGATAAGGAAGCAGTGGACAAAGTACAAACAGGAAGAGAATTTCCTGAATTAAGGCCTGGTTACATTGTCCAGCTTAAAGTGGTAAGGGTTCTTTGATATCATGGTTTGATATATAGGACCTGACCTTTTTTTTTTTTTTGCTCTCCATTTTGATAATTCAATAATAACAGGAAGTGCCTGAGAACAAAAGGCGTGTTTCAGTTGTAAAAGGAATTGTTATTGCAATGCGTAATGCTGGTTTAAACTCAACATTCAGAATACGAAGGATGGTAGCAGGCGTTGGGGTGGAATCCCTTTTTCATCTGTGAGTTGCAGTTCTTTACTACATGCAGTTTGCCTTTCATAAAATTCCATCATTGAAAATTGTTGCTGCCATATACATCTATACATTATGCTATATATTGTTATCGTGCGACAGCTCCTAGATATTAAAGACACATGATTTTTTCTGCATAGAATTTCATTATCTTTTTTACATAGATGTGTGAAAGAAACAACATAAAAAAACCTTTAGGTGTTAGACCTGTTATCATCATTATGAATTCAAAGCAGTTTGGTATGTGAGTATTTAGTGCGCGTGCGCACACACACACACACAGATAGATGATGATATGTGATGTAAACATTAAGTAAAATACTGACCCTGCTGAAAATGCTTTATGAGGATATTTTTGTTTTACCTGGTTCTTCCTTTAGATCCTTTCATTCAGCATTTTATCAACATATTTTCTTAGAAAAAAGGTTAATGCCTCATGGGCATGGACATGTGTCGGACACACCTCTAGCGGTGTCTGCTGAAAGCCTAAAATGAGTTGCATTTTTGGTCTGAACACGGCCCACACGGCCCAGCCCAATTTCAGCCCAAAAAGGAAAAAAGAAGGCCCAAACCCATTTAAAACAGTGGTTTATTACTTATTAGTTTAAAACAGTGGTTTATTAATTTATACCATTCTTTATAAATATTAATTATGACTATTTATAACCTTTTATGTATGAAGTATGACTATTTTGTATTTTGCAACATTTTGAAAGAATGGTGGTGTATGGAAAACATTTGACTTCATATGGATATACAATATATATTTTTTATTTTAATTTATTTGTTGCAATGTCCTAGCCGTACCCGTGTCATATTTTTTCAAAAATTGCCGTGTCGCCATGTCCATGTTTCATAGCTTTTACTTTATTGGGATTTCTCTAATATGGGATTCCATTGGCACCTCTTATATTCCCAGATGGGATGCAACAAAGGGACTTGCTATCAAACACATACCTCCATCCCCTCAACACCCCCCCTCCCCCAACTTCCCCCAGAAAAAGGGGGGGGGGGGGGGGGGAGAGAGAGAGAGAGAGGAAAAATAAAACAGATAAAAAGAAAAACTCATCCTCTAGGTGACATTTGCTTCTTCGTATGGTGATATGGGGGATTTGCTTTTTTATTTATCCCAAGGCATATAGACCATGTACTATATATGTGCATCTAATAATATAAATTGGTGAATGCAACATTTTAAGACCATGTATATTTGTGATAAGTTGTCAGTATTTTTATCTTGGGATTTTTTTGACAGACCATGGTTGGTCGACCATGATGGTTGGGGTTGCTGATTTTCTTCTATTTGAATACTTGTACAAGAAAAACCATATTTCTACTACTAATTTATGCAATAACTGCTGTTATATCTGGTGGTAAATGTCCTATTGCATTCTTTATTTGAACATGGAATTAAGTAGCTCAACAAATTACTGAACATCATCGAGTACTTCATCAGCATATGGCTTTATTGTGCGACCATTCAGTTTCAGCATTACCAATTATACTTCACCATGAATTCCTATTAAATATCACATTCACAGTAAGCAGTTCATCAAATAAATCTGTAATGCAGCAGTCTTTATCCATGTGTGTCTTTGTTTATCTTCTCTTTTGAATTCCTTCTAATTTAATATGATCCACCCCTTGCTTCTGTTGTCTCTTGATTTCATTTGTATGTATAATAAAACAGTTGAATCATATTCGAATAATGTATAATAGCCAAATCATTATGGTAAGATGCATCTTAGCTCACATAACTCGTGAAATTGATCCATAGAATTTTTTTAAATACGTCTACAACTGAGTAACACAGTAACCTCTTGGCGGAAGGATTTGGAAGGGTTGAGGGGGAGGTCACTTTTGTTGTATGCACGCATTGTTTTGTTTGGTGGGCGGGTGGCAGGCAGGCCTGGGCAGAGATGGCACCGGATAGCAGCTCTTTTAACCTTTAAATTTTTCATTTGTCTGTAAACTAAATGTTAATGAGGAGGATATTCCCTTGGGGATAGAAGTTAGTGTCGAGGAGGGTGAGAAGTGATGTAAAGGAGCAGGACGAAAAATGCACACAGCGTTGGGGGTGGTTTTGGATGTTGATGACTGATCCTAACTCCATGTGGGCCAGAGATGTAAGGGCAAAGCATGATGAGGGATGTGGAAGGTTGGAAATCAGAGTAGTCTTATCCAACTCATTATGACTGCCTAGATATGGAGTTAGTGTCTGCCACTAAATAATATTAGATATGAAGAATTGGATCGATCCCCTTCGGAGGTTCTGGGTGTCATATGGATTGTCTAAAGTAAAATTTAGCAAGTAATAATAGAGAAAGTAAGGCTGAAGATGGGATCACTTAATGTGAACTGTGCAATGAAGTGCCTGAGTCAACAGAACATCTCTGTGCTAAATGTAAATTCTGCTGTAATAAATGAAAAACCTTTGAGGATATGTGGAGTTTGAGACATTTCTGAAATTGTGGGAATTTCTCTACAGGCTAATACTAAAAAGTGAAAAAATTGTGCGAGGGCAATTTGTCTTGACTTATTGCACATGCTGTTTTCTGGAATACTTGGGTGATGAGAGATGAAAAAGCTTCCAAGAAGAAAATGAACTGCATAGACAATACATTTAGATGATATCTTAGAATTTAAGGCTTAATGCAATCACAATTGAGCATTTACAGTGTGCTTCAATAGAAATGTGAGATTTTTTGTGTAACAGGTGAATGGGTGTCTTTGAATGGATTTTTTGGTTGAATTTTATGGGGGAAAATCCATGAGACAGTAGGAATAAATCAATTTTACCTGTGCTTTATTGTGATTAAGCCCCATCTTGTGTAATTATTAGGCCTGATTTAGGATCCAACATGGGCCCCAGTTCTCTACCTATCTCATAGATCTGTTATTGTCAGTAGGATTAAGCAATTACACATGATATAATCTGATATGGACCTTACCTGACCTCAGGTTTGAGCATCACAACAATACATGGTTAGTCTGGTAATTTAATGCAATACACGCGTTGTGGCTGTATCAACTAGAGCTGCAACTTGGACGGGTCAGGTAAAGTTCAACCCAACCGGGAGTTGGAAGAGGCGAGCCCAAACCCAACCAACTCCACCCTCGAACTTGAGGAGATCAATCCAAACCAAACCGTCGGGTTTGGTTGGTTTCAGATTTGATTCAAGTTGGGTCGATCTTGGGTTGGGTTCGGGTTTAGCTTCAAAACGGTGTCATTTTAGGCAATTTGAACTCCATTACAGTTGGTTACCCATGTAAAGATGAAAAATGAAAGTCAACAGTGGAGAGAGAATAGTGAAATGAAACTATGATAGATTTTAGGATAAACATAATTAGATGTATCAAATTTGGTCTCAAAGATTACACATTTCAAGATTGACCTAGAAATTTAAATATACCACTACCACGACAAGTTCAGGTTGCATTCGGGTTACGGAATCCCTCAACCTGCATTGGGTTTCGGTTGCTCAGGTTCATATTTGAGTTGAACCTAAACGCTAAAATTTCAACCTAAACCCACATTAAAGTCAGGTTAGGTCAGGTTTAATCTGCCCAAGTTGCAACCTTAGTTACAACTAGATTCATTCTTTTTGTTGAGGTTCCCTATGCCGAGGTTGTTGACAGATTAGGAACCATTTTATGTTCTCTCCTTAATTTGTAAGATCTCACTCGCCAAACTATCATGAAATATATAACTATATTACACAATATTGCTCCTGAATATAGTTGAATGTTCTGATGAGTGCCCAACTCTCGTGTTTTCACAGATACTCTCCAAACATCAAGGAAATGCGAGTCCTGGAGAAAAAGAGGGTGAGGAGGGCAAAGCTATACTACCTACGAGAGAGGATGAACGCGCTCAATAAATGAAGTCCTCAGAAAAGTTCTCTGAATGTGATTCATTTTAAAGGACGCACAAGGCTTCTCTGTTTCATTTGTCTTGGTTCTTCTTTCATCCCTTGACCTCTCAATTTGCATATCAGATTGTACTGTAGTAATCGATAAAAAGAAGTTACTGATTGAATGGGCAGTCAATCCTAGTTGATGGGGGTCACAATCTTTATGCCGTCTTTTATTAACTCAAATGATAAACCAAATTAAATTTTATTTGACATCCACATTTTTGGCATTAATTGAATGAATTGTGTCATTAAAGTTAAATTTGATCAATCTGGAAGAGTTTTGGAGCTGAAAAATTATGCAAACAGAGTTTGAGAGGGTGGACAAATTTTTAATTATGTTCCTACATAATTTGACTTTTATAAATGGTCCCAATAAGTTGGAATTTGGTTAAGGAAGTTTCAAAGAGCTATGCCTAAAGGGTCTTGCATTCAAGGTGTGTCACTTTCGTAGAATTAACACATTTGGAATATTTGAAATTTAAAGTATATACCTATCTTTTTTATGCCTTTTTTTTCTTCTCTCACTACTTTGGAGTTGTACTATGAATTCATAAATGAAATTATAGTAGCAATATCTATTTTTTTCCCTTCAAAAAGCAAGATCAAAGCTAAAAAATGAGATCTCCGTGACCTGCATGAAGAAAGATTTTACTTCCATCTTTTTCACAAGTATGATCTGTTCAACAACCAATTTATGATGCAGCTCTTGTGCATATGTTTTTTCAATTGATCTTCTTTTTCATTGTTTTCCATGTACCAATTTAATTTTGAATATAGCACACCAATCAAACTTAACCCAAATTAGTGAGAGCGACCTAATTTTATTTAGGGGGAATTGTTCAAATACCCCGACTAAGGGTTATTTTTTTTTTCCCCTTATGACTTTTTTTTTATTTTTATTTACCTCTGAAATTTGGTCTTATCTTTTTTTTTCCCCTGAATTTTCATAATACCCAAATTATCCCTTACAAACAGTTATCTAAATACAGAAACATAATGTGATACATACAGAAATTATACACATAGTTACAGATATTTAATAATGGGCAGTGATAGTTCCACTACCCTACTTAACTTTCCCACCACCTCTAATTACGAAAATGCCATTATTTTTTTAATTTTTTGTCTCCTTTTCCCACTACCCAGTTCGACAGCGTTCAGTCGAAGTGTTCTTCACTGGGATGACAGAGGTCCGTCGAACTATCTGAATAAGTGTCGACAGAGGCCTAGTCGAAGTGTGTTTCACTAGAACGACAGAGACCCGTCGAAGTGTGTTTGCAAGTGTCGACATGGATGTGTCGAACCCTTCAAAACAATAACTTTCTTCTAAGAATCAATCATTTATACAATCATTTAAGTCCTTATGAAAAACAAAAATGTCATTTAAGTTATTTAAGTCTTTTTAAAAATCATTCACATATATATTTATTTAAGTATAAAAAACAAAAATATCAAACAAAGAGTTATTTGAACCAAATAAACAGTAAACATTTCATATAAAAAAAAACATTATTTTCTTTTCTAAATAAGTGGAGTTTGTTTATAAAAGACTCCACTTGTTTAGAAAATAAAATAATGTTTTTTGTCTATATGAAATGTTTACTGTTTATTTTATTCAAATAACTATTTGTTTGATATTTTTGTTTCTTATATATATATATATATATATATATATATTAGGTATATATCGATCATCCATATACGGTATTCATATATATTTCGTTTAAACCACATATATATATATATATATATATATATATATATATATATATATATATATATATATATATATATATATATATATAATATGAATGACTTAAATGACATTTTTGTTTTTCATAAGGACTTAAATGATTGTATAATTGATTGATTCTTAGAAGAAAGTTATTGTTTTGAAGGGTTCGACACATCCATGTCGACACTTGCTCAGACAGATCGACGGGTCTCTGTCGTCCTAGTGAAACACATTTCGACTGGGCCTCTGTCGACACTTATTCAGACAGTTCGACGGACCTCTGTCGTCCCAGTGAAGAACACTTCGACTGTACGCTGTCAAACTGGATAGTGGGAAAGAGAAACGAAAAAATAAAATAAATAATGACATTTTTATAATTTTAGGTAGTGGGAAATAGTAACTCGGGTAGTGGGAATTGCTTTGCACCTTTAATAATTATCTACAAAAATATTACAGTACGCAAAGATGTTTATATACAAAATGGTCATATATACATTCTCAATGTCATTACATTATCATATGTAAATGTATTCAGTGTACACAAAATTATTGTAGATACAATTTCAAAGTTTTGTTAAAATGGATACATCAATTGTTTGAATTATGACGTTTTTTTCAAATCTTAATGATTAATTTTTATATCACATTTAATCCTCTTTATGTCCTCTTGGGTAGAATGAAACAAGATTATCGAACTAGACATTCAATGTACTTCATAACGAAGAACGAGTTTTTCAAACTATATAAAAAATACAACAATCAATCACTTAAATAAATTTTTGTTTAACAATATGAACAAAATTAGTAATAACATGAATCTGAACTGAAAATTTATGAACAATTATAATATTTTAATAAAATTATTTATTGATCCATGTACTTAACAATTACTGAAATTAACATTTACATAACAACTATAACAAAAACTATTAATGTGATGTTCAATGACATAATTTACTATTTACATAATAGAAATGTAATATCTTCTATTCTTATAACAATTACAACATAAATTACAAAAACTATAATTTACACAACAAATATGTAAATCATACATAGAACTAAACTAAGGACATTTAAATTACAAAAATGTAATAACTGATTACATAAATGTAACGATCCATTACAGAAATGTAATATTAATTTACATATGGGGGTGATTTAGATATAAAAAAGAGGTGACACAGGTCTAGGGGTAAAAAAATATAAGATCAGATTTCAAAGGTAAATAAAAAATAAAAAAAGTTCAAGGGTAGAAAAAAATTAGACCCTTAATCAAGGGGTATTTGAACAATTTCCCCTTTTATGTATTATCCAACAGTCTCTCGAAGAGAATCCTTTGATCATGTGTACAATGTGCCATGCAAATTTGGCAGGATTGACTCATGTGAAGAAAGCGTATCTTCTGCTACACGTACTAATAAAGAAATTGACATGTCCAGCATCTTCTGCAACCTCATTTATAATCTAGATTTTTTAAATAAAAAAAAGTTAATTTTTCTTTGTATATATTGTTATACGAAATGAAGTACATATTTTTTTTTTTAAATAAATTTTTTTTTATTTCATACACTAAGATAACATAATATATGAGATTATAAAATAAGCTTAGTGTATTAATGTTCATTTCTTTGTATAAGTTGTGGATTGTAATGCAATCTCATCTAGAAGTTGTGGAGTAACTTGCAAAGTTGCAAACGGTTCAACGAGGACATGACGCATGAGCTTGCGAAAAATCAAATTCTATTTTTCAATAATAAAGAAAGTCATAATATACACACACATATATTAGGGGTATTGAATTAAGCAAGATGACAGGGAATCTGTGTTAATTAAAAATCACCATGAGTGAAATAAATTATTTTAACGTGTGTTTTTTTACCTTTGTTAAAATGATGATCTTTTCTTCAAAGTGTTTTTTTTACCGTTAAACGTTTTCTTGGTTATAGAAGATCTCCAGCAATCCGAGCATTGGTTAAGTCAGTAAATACCTCCCAACTCTCGCTACACTCGTTTCAGAGTCGCTACAGCCTTCTTGCTTAACATCGCATCGCCCGTCCTGTGCTATTTTTATGAAAGAGGTCAATTGATCAAATCAGGAGAGCATCATTCTTCAAAAAAAAAAAAAAAAACACAGATGGAGTAAAAACAATTTGCTCTATTTTTTTGTTTTTGATAGAATAATAGGTTGGGCATAAATCTTAATTTTATAAAGGGTTAAAGACATTTGAGTCCCTGTAAATATCCATAAACCCATATAAGTCCTTGCAAACTTGGAGTCGGACATACATGTCATTTAAACTGTTATGGTAAGTCAATTTAGTATATGGGTTAATTTTTTATCAAATTTGATGATATATTCTCATAATATTTCATCTGTGTAAAATTAAACACTCATATAAATCATGAAAAAATAGAAAAACATATATATCCTTTTAAATGACCATCTTGTCCCGGATCAAACTCATTTTCATTTTTTTTTCTTTTACAATTTTGACATTATTCTTGCGTACAATTTTATTATTATTATTATTTTGCTTCTATCTCAAACAATTGTAATTATGAATATGATTTTATTTATGTATTGTATTTAATATACTATAGATATTACTTAGATTTTTATTTTACATTTTGATGAGGTGATTGCACAAGTTAAAAAGCTCATGTTAATCACCATGTTGTGTATCGTGGAGGGTATAATAGTAAAATCACATATATGGTTAATTTTAACTATGATAGGTTAAAAATGATTTAACAGTAGGGATGTATTCGACATTTTCAATGTTTCTAGAGATGTAATTGTCTTGTTCCAAGTTTACAATGACTTATATGGGTTTATAGATATTTACAAGGACTCAAACATCTTTAACCCTTTTATAAATTAGAGGGATCATACCCAAAATAAAAATAAAAAGTAGAAGAATGCTCTAAATATTTTGGAAAATTTTGTACAGATTCCCAACCAAGAAGAACAAAAAAAACTTTTGTTTGGCAGGATAATGTTTTAGTTTATTTATTTATTTATTTATTTTCTGGTTAAACTTATTATATCAACATTAGTAGAACAGGAACGCGTACATGTTTGTGTTCTCATATGGGTAGAAAAAAGATTTGACCAAAAAATAAAAACAAAAAAAGTCTAACAAAAAAAGAAAGAAAAAGTTAACTAATGGCCTAGCATGCTTGTGTTTCATACGCCGATTGTAAATTATTTATTTGACAAATATAATGTTCTTTTATTAACTATGATTGTGTTTTTTTTTTTGGAAAATTATTGTACTCAATTATAAGAGTATATATATTTTATTTTATATTATCGCAAAATGAATGCATACAAGGCTACATGTAACATTAAAAAGTAGAGAGAGCAATATATATTACAACTGTATGTCATGTTAAAATTGGGGAAAAAAAGCTAATATTGGAGTGGCAAAAAAATGAAAACCCTGTTAAAATCTTGACTGCATATTGTCAAATCTGCCTGGCCCAATGAAGCATTGCCAGTCAAAATCCCCCTCTCCATCTCCCTCTCCCTCTCCCTCTCCCTCTCCCTCTCCCTTCTACAAGTCCAAGTGATTTGTTCAAGGTGGCAACCAGGAGAACTAAGAACCACCAGCTGTGTGTGAAGCCACAAACAATAAATGTAGGCCAACTAACTAATTAAATTGTTGTTCATACTATATTACCCAAGAGACCGGATCCGGTCAGTGCCGAGCTCAGTCAGTTCGGTCAGTACCGAACTGCAGCGTTCAGAGTTCAAAATCCTAACTGAGCCATTCACTTATAAATCGAACTGCACAACAAATTATTGGGTATATAATTTTATTCTGATTATTGGATACTGATGAGTACTTAGTCAAGCTTCAACTAAGTTTTCTCCAATAGGGTTGATTGATTCCAATGAAGAGAGTAAAATGAAACTCGATCAAGGTCCCGAGCCTAACCGAGCTTTAAAACTTGTGCAAGTTCGCTCATTTAAATGAACGTGAACGTGAGCCGAGTTCGTTCATTTACACGTAGCCCTAGCCACAAACAGTACTGGCCAACTGAACTGAATCGAAATCGTTGTTCATACTGACCGGATCCGACCCATTACCCAAGTCATGTATGGAGTCTTGAATTGGTCCAATTTCATATCTATATCCATATAAAAGTGTGTACCTTCATTCCTCCCCTCCCTCTGTTTTTCCCTGAGTATTTCCAACATTCAACACATTAAAAATATATGGCCCGTCCACACTTTAATATACTCGGTCTATTTTATATTTTATAAATATCGTATCACTAATAAAGTAACAATCTCAATGACTACTCCCCTACAGAATTTATAAAAATATGACTTTTAAAAAACAAAGAAAGTAAAAATTACCTGGGATTTAAGTTTTATTAAGCTATCTTATACAAATGAATAATTACGAGTTGATAAGTATACAACTTGGAAGATAGGGGATATAGGTCACCTTCTCACACGTTTTCTAAAGATGTATACAATCTCAATGTATACTTCATTACAAAAAATGTAAAATATGATTTTTAAAAAACCAAAAAAGTAAAAGCTTCCTAGGATTTAAGTTTTACTAAGCTACCTTAGAAAAATGGATAATCACAAATGGATAAGTATGATAACTAGAAAGAGAGGTGATATAGGTCACCTTCTCACACGTTCTTTGAATGTGTACAATAAAATAAACTACGCATTTGTTCACAAGAACGACCTTTTAATGTCTTTTTGACCCATCTCAACTCTCTTAAAAATTCTCTACATTTTTTCAATTTATTCAACTTAGTTAAGGTTTCATTTGGAACCTATTAACAAACTAATCAATTTCTACAATATCATTGTTCTTAATATATAATTGGTTCTAAATAGGTGTCTTTAAATTTTAACTTTGGTTTTCAGATTTTGATCTTTACGTATTAAAATCAACAAAAACTTCATCTATGAAAAAAATCAGTTGAGAAAAGCTTCTATATAATAAAAAAATAAAAGTTGGTTGAGAACTATCTTTCATGGAAAAAACTATTTTTGAAATTTTAGTTCCTAACTACCTAAAGTGGCTTGAGTCAAACTTCCCAAAGCATGTATATCTCATTTTACATATAAATCTAAGTCATGATTGGTTCAAAAGGCAACCCAAAGAAGAAAGAACCATCAAAGTTTATGCAAAGCTACAAAAGAAAAAGTGGAGACCAACTAACTAGAACCTTTACGTACTATACATATTACAAGTCATAGTTGGAGTCTTGAATGGGTCCTATGTTTATCTATCTATCCAAGTTTGTTCCATGAATCTTCCCTTTGTCTTTCCCCAGAGCATATCAACATTAAATACCCATTAAAATATGATCGTCCATGCCTTTGAAAAAAAAATGGTTTGGTTGTTGGTTGAAACCCAATGTCAGTGGTTGCACTTTTCATGTTCTTCTAGAGACATAAAAATGGAATTCTTCTTCCATACCCAAAATTAGAGAATCTACTAAAAATTTGTGTAACATAGTCAGAGTTTCATGTAACTATAACATAAGACTGGAGACTGAAGCTGGAAGCACGTTTTCTTTGAGCTCCGGTAGGTTTAGGGTGGATAAGAGAAGAATATGATTTAATCCAAGGAAAAAAAAATCATGTTAAAACTATGTTCTTTTAATATAAATAAATGTAACATTATTTATACATTGATAAATTAAAAATAAAGTCTGATAACTATACTTGAGTAGAAATGCATAGTTTATTTCTAGCTAGTTATCCATTGAGTACTCCTTGTTTGGGTGGAACAGTAGATGTGGAATAGACTTGATAAAGATAAATAGCTAACCCAAAAAAACCTCATTGATTAGAAGGAATAAGTGGGTATAATTAGAGCATCTCCAATCATATACATAAATCTTTATTTAAATTTAATTTGAACAAAAGTCACTTAAAACATCTCCAATCATTTGTTTATATTTGTTCGTACCAAATCAAATTTTTACTCAAATATTTAATAAAATCGGGGGAGACTCAAATCTTTACCTAAATTTCTAACGGCTCTTTTTTTCTCAATCTCCACATTTGCTTCCATGTTGTTATTTTTTTCTTCAACTATTTTTCAGGGCAATCAATGAATTAGATTAAATGCCCTACCCATCCCCCAAAATTTCCAGCATCTCTTGAAAAAAAATATCTATAAAATCATGTAGTCTTCTTTTATCAATCATCATTTTTATTTTTTA
Source organism: Acorus calamus (assembly GCA_030737845.1). NCBI lineage: Eukaryota > Viridiplantae > Streptophyta > Magnoliopsida > Acorales > Acoraceae > Acorus > Acorus calamus. Next base: position 2,460,893 of record CM060864.1, on the reverse strand, counting down.
ACTTTATACTTTTACCTTTTTAAAAAATAGATAATTATGATTTTTACCTTTGAATTGAATATCTTGAAGGGAAAAAAAAATTGATGTAATTTTTTAAAAATATTTGAGTAAAACATTAAGTGATGTTGGAGATACACCATATCAAATCAAGGTTTTTTCTCAAATTTAAGTGTTATTTGGTTATAAGTTTGAATAAAAGCTGGAAATAGCCTAAATAACATAATGTATGAGAATAAGCTAGTATTGATATTCTAGGTCCCCTCTTGGAATTACTTTTACCTTTAAAAAAATGGATAATTATGATTTTTACCTTTGAATTGAATATCTTGAAGGAAAAAAAATTGATATAATTTTTTAAAAATATTTGAGTAAAACATAAAGTGATGTTTGAGATACACCATATCAAATCAAGTTTTTTACTCAAATTTAAGTGTTATTTGGTTATAAGTTTGAATAAAAGCTGAAAATAGCCTAAATAGCATAATGTATGAGAATAAGCTAGTATTGATATTCTAGGTCTCCTCTTGGAATTACTTTTATGAAGAATTAAATGAATCCATTTATCTTAAATGCAAACATTTCTAACCAAAATAAATACCTTGAACGAGATATATAGCTCGTTGGAAGCTGTTGAGGTATATGAACTGTCCACAGGATTGTTCCAGTGGAGTGCGTGTAACAACACACTAATTTTTTTTCTCGGGGTAGAAAAAAGTGTTTAGATACACACACTCAAAGTCAAGGGTTCCATGGCCCTTAAGCCCCCACACACAGTCCACATGGGCATCATGAAATGTGTTCAAAAGTGTGGTCATCCTAACTGTCTCCCCCTCCTAATTTTGGTACAATTGGATGTTGTTGTTGCTGTTGCTACTGTTGTTTGTTCAAATAGAGAGTTACCTTTGACTACAGCTACTCTGTATAGAGGGAGTTGGTGGAACAAACTCCACCAGGTATCAAAAATTTCACTCAAAACCAATGTTTGAACAAACCCTCTCTCTACTTTCTCTCTCGAAGGTATTCTAGGGTATGGACCTTCTAGAATAAGAAAGTGACTTATGATCCGTGGCTTTCAAGCAAACTCCAAAGAGAAGCAAAGACTGAATAATAGTAAAAAAAAGAAGAGAAACCCTATTCCTAGACCCTAACATCTGTGTCTGACTTTTCATATAAAAATTAAGTTGAAACCACCAAACACTTTAATTTGAAAGCTCCATCTCTTACGGTTGCCCTTCTCAGCTTCCCACTCCCCCCAACCACTCCTTAAATATTTTCATGGTTTATCCAAAAAAAAAAAAAAAAACACACACACACACACACACAGGGGATGATGTCAGCAATAGCGTATATATGTGTGTAGCTTGATAATTTTAAAGTGTACACTCTACTTTCATAAAATGCATATATATATATGGGAGCCGATTAGGTGCGGTTTACGGTCGGTGCGGTGCGCGATCACGGGCCGTCGATCACGGGTCCATCGCATCGGACGGTCGGGTGCGATTCACGTCGACCGTTGGATGCGATGGACCCGCGATCGGACGGCCCACGTCGTATATACCGCACCGACCGCATACCGCACGTAATCGCGACCATATATATATATATATATATATATATATATATGGGAACCGATTAAGTGCGGCGAACGGCGGGTGCGGCCGCGATCACGGATCCATCGCATCAGACGGTCGGGTGCGATTTATATCGACCGTCGGATGCGATGGACCCGTGATTGGACGGCTCACGTTCGCCGCACATAATCGCGAGCGTGTATGCGTGTATATATATATATATTTCAATGAATTATATACATATTTGTTAAAATTTATAAACCGCGGATTATAGTTTTTAGCTTAAAATAAGCAGTTGTTGCATGTTTGTTTAAACTTATTGAAATTTATTTAAGTTAAAAATAGCTTAAAAAATCATAATCTCTAAGCTGAGAAATGAATGTTTTTGAGATTATAGCTTATAAAAGGAATTAATTTTTTTTATTTTGGACACTCATGCTCCTAATCTTTTTTTTTTACTAATAATATGTGTATCTATTTTTTTTCCTATTACACCAAAAATAAGTGAACCACCACCTTTCATCTTTTAAATTTTTTTACTATTACAAAATATATATTATAAAAAAAAATTATAATTTCACTTGTTCTAGAATTAATAAATTCTAGAATGTAATAATATTTGAAAAATAATGTAGTGATTTTGAAATATTGTTTATGTTAATTTAATTTTCTTTTAAATATTTATAAAATTAAATTTATATGTAAAAATAAATTTATTTAATCAAGCATAAACTATTTTTGACAATTGTACAACAGAAAGCTGGTTTACAACTTATTAAACTAACATCCACTGTTGTCTATTTACTGTTTTTAAACAGTTACAACAAATATATTTACAACTTATTAAAAAGTTATAATCTATAATCTATAAATTTAAGCTGTACCAAACACAGCCTATATATGTCATAAAAGTCATTATGTGAGAATGATCATGGAGCTCACTTACCTTCTGTACTGTAATACTCCCTTACACATCTATAATCTCAGCATGGGTTTCCAATGTAAAGCAATGAATGATGTTGGTAATATGCCCACCATCAGCTCACTGTCTTCTTTTTATTTTTAACCATCCTGAACATTCAGGTCATAGCGTAGGCAGTGGGTGGTGGGCGGTTTCAGAGGGTCGATGTCGCATCTACCCCTGATCTCTTGCGTCCTTTTGGATGGGTGTTGTGCTTTGTTTTGTATTTCTCTATTCTCTCTCATTCTTAATTCAAACTTGTACTAATTCCTATTTTTTAATAAAATCGACTGATAGTGCGTTTACATTTATTATATAAAAAAAACAATTTTGTACATTTTGGCCTCATAGTAATACATTTAATTACTAAATGAAAAATACATGTTTCATTTAACAAATGTAAAGACGAGGCTAACTCATTACATGCATGTAAGGACTATGCGTAACAACATCCATATTTAACTATCACTTGTATGGTACAAGAGTGAATCTCTAACACTTGTATGTTTCATTTAACAAATATAAAGACGAGGCTAACGCATTACATGCATGTAAGGACTATGTGTAACAACATACATATTTAACTATCACTTGTATGGTACAAGAGTAAATCTCTAACACGCACCCCGGCCCCAAAAAAAAAAGATAACAAACATGGTTGATTGCCTTTGATTAGGTCATCAAAATTAAGTAATCAAGAATACCACATGGGAAATATTTAAGTAGATCGTGGATTCCTTAATGTACTTGCTGACCTTAGTTTTGTATTTTATATATAGTTGTACGCCTGATCCATGAAAGCTGTGCTTTTTTCCAAATTAAGCCAAGATGATTACATAAGCACACACAACTGCATATTCCATCCAAGTTGTGCACACAGAGATAAATTAATCAAGTGTGTGTTGTAATTTGATATATAGTAGGCATGAATCTAGAATTCTTAAGTCAATGAGGGTGAGATACAATGAACATGTACACTGTATATATATGTATTTTTATTGCTTTGAAAGCTTGACTTAGATGCAAGTGGACCTTTTGTTTATGGATGTGAACACAAAAACAGTTCAATCACCAACTGCCATCTATATCATTAAGCATGCTCTTCATACTTCAGAGAGTCTAATCGTGGTTTAGTGGTTGGACAACACATATGATAAACAACAAACACTAAGATTAATTAGAGTACCAATAAATAAAAAATAAAAAATTAGAGCTTCTAGTATTACGCAACGGGCATGTTATGCGAAAATCGATCACTTGATGAATGATGATTGACATATTATGTTAAACTAATACAAATTGCACGTAAGTATGTTTATGATGACATGAGAACATGGAGGAAGGTGGGTTATAAAAAATCAGGGGGTGGGAGGATGATTTGTCTGTGAAGAGATATAATTGAATTATGATCACCATCATGACACCCATCTTTAATTAAGTTATAAAAATTAATATCAAAACAAAAAATAATTAACTAAGAATGTTATAGTTTGGGTAGATCAACCTTGAAGGGGGAATCTAGTGCTTAATTAGGTTATTATTTATTAGGTTATTAATTTGAGGTGTTCCTCAAATATCCATACTTAAGATGATCCAAATAGTAAGTTAAGGCCAACTTAAATTGGATGATCCAAATAGTAAGTTAAGGCCAACTTAAGATTGAAAATGTAAATCAGCCTAATTGTCTACATCTACGAATGGCGGTGATAAATTAAACAAATTAATTGAAAATTAATGTCTCTTTCACATATTACATTACTTGTTAAAATAAATAAATTAATTTTTACAATTCCCAAAACATCAAAACGATGGTTTTGAGATCACCCGGATGCTTTGTATATGGGCGTTTCACATATTTACTAGGGCGGCGTTGTTACACTCAATTTTTTTATCGTCCAAAATACAGTTCTTATATGTATTATTAGAATTTTAATGAAATACATCGTTAAATTTTTTACATTTTATAAATGGATTCATTTAATTCAAAATGAGACGATATACATATACTTTTCAATCAAAGCATATACAATACTGTTAGAATGAGTTTAATTATCATTTAAAAAAAATAAAAATATGTAGTCTATGCTTTGGATTATAATAAAAATTGAGTCTAACATTTTTCTATTTTACTATGAGGCTGAAACAATTTTAAAGCCTTCTGGATGTCATTTTTGTTGTGCACCCAATGTTTCTGAGATTATTTCTTCTCAATATCGCACGTGCAACATAAATGTAAAACCATACAACAAATTAATTTTCAATTAAAATCAATTTCCCATGTCCAAATGCACCCTCAAAATTTAGGAGGGTCAAAATATGTTCATAGGCTGGATATAAATTTCATTTTATTGACCACACAAGAATTATATAAAATTGCATCATCATTTTCAATATTACGCAGGAGATGATGAAATTAAATTTCGTGTGGGTTGCTCCCTCTATATATAAATTCTAGAGCCTTTGAATCTGAATTCTAGAGCCTTTGAATCGCCTGTGGTTCCTCACTTTGACTAAGTCTGTGTCTGGTAATTAATTATTATGATTTCAACATATGCTGAACTTCTAATTTTATATATATATGACTCAAAGAGTCCAAAATTGCCAGTAATATATAGGGTGCCGTACCTTACATCCATTTGAGATTTCTTGGATCACAAACAACATGTTATGACCTTTTTGTTGCAACCCATAAAGAGAGAATATTCCTTGAAGGATCACTAATAAAGAGGTTATGATAGTTTGTTATTTTATTAGGTTATTCTTGGTCTATCATTGGAAGAGTTTGACTTCAAATAAAACAAGCAAATGGGACTAGCATGTGCATGTTCAAAACCATGTTATTTTGGCATTGAGTTTTTCTCCTTTTTTACTATTCCAATAATGGCACTTATTAGTGTGTTTTCCATTCAATTGACCATATCATGAATCAAAATTATATTGTGAACATGATCAGTGTAATTATCTTATTAGTACTTATATTTAAATGAACTTAGAGAAACTCGAGAAAATTAATTAGGGTTACATTTATATTTGTTGGATATCCAGATATACTTCACAACCAATCAACTATATTACAGATTTCATTGAGGAATCATTTAATTACATGATTGATCATATTAATTTAAATGTTATTGTCTCACAGTTTCCTTTGTTTAAAATGTAGAGCATGATGAATGATACTAAATTTTATTTCAAAAAAAATTCCCAATTGCATAAAACTAGATAATTTATTATTTACTATTTTTAATTATTAATCAATATTTTTATATGTAAAATACATTTTTAATGGCATTAAATTTTGTAAAGTACAACTACAATAAAAAAATATTTGCTTAACTCATAGATTGTAATAATAGTAATCCTCTTATACATAAAATAACATAAATATTATATTTTTGTCTATTGTGATTTCATACTATGCTGACTTACTATTAGTTTTAATTTATTTTCCTTTTTTATTAATCAGTTCTCCATCCAAAAAGTAAAGGCCTTTTAATTTTCAATAGAAAACATGTATGAACAGTTGGACATTCATTAGTTTATAACATTCAGGCCAACCAATGCACCTTGGAACAAATCAACCACTAACACATAAACACTCCTCCACACAACCTCAGCATTCCCCATTTTTTTATTTACAAAAAATAATACCAGCTCCAGAAGAACACCCCCCCCCCCCCCCCCAACAAAATCAGATGCTCTTGTTATGATTTTGTAACTCTCCTTTCCCATCCAAAACAACATCTTTAATGAAAAAGAAAACTAATCATCTTATCTTCTAATTCTAAAACCATTCTAAAACGACACTCCACGCACTCCTTTCTAGCTTCAACTGATATCATTGTGTGGTCCATGAAACAAGTGACTTACTATTACAACCAATCAATTGATAATGTGTGGGTATGATTTTCACAAAATGATACTCAACAAATTCTTTATATTTCATACACAATATCTAAAAGTACTGATGTCAGCCTGGTTTGATAATATTTTAAGATCTTAATTTTAAAGATTATAAAATCTATATATCAACGCTCATTTATTAAACCAAGACAAAGAAATAGACTTTAATTAAGCGAAATAAAAAAAATATTTTTTATTCAAAATGAGGATAATTGTTTGTACTCCAAAGAAGTACTTCCGATCATTTAGTATGTTGTTTATTCTTTTATTCACATATTGTTTCTTTTAATAAATGTAACATATTTTAAAAAAAAATTTAACCTTCTTAGAATATTAACTTATCTAGACATAATTATCCAGATTTATTCTTACAAATTAAAACAACACTTATTTTTTTGGTCTATTCCCCTTATGCCCCCTTATTCTTGATTTATTCCTCACTCCAATCAAGGCTCAAAGCCCCCGTTTGGGTAACGGGTTAAGCCCGGATAAGAGTGGTATAAGGGTGGTATAAGAATGGATAGGGAAAATGGCTATTTAATTTGTTTGTAGAGTATAACTTGGTATTACTAAGCCAGTTTAAACGAGTATAAGAGAGTATAACAAATCTAAGTAACCCCTAGGATAAGTTATACTCGTTTTATTTATTCCCATAGACCCACATGTCAAATCAACTTCTTACACATTATCACATCAAATCATCTATCAACACTTTTTATAAATCAAATGGCTCACATGCCAAATCAACTTTTTCACACTTTATTTATATTTTATTATTTATCAACCAAACAACTCAATCTTTATTCTTACGTTTTTCAATGAAAATAAAAAAAACACAATCAAACAAAAAATCTCTTATTACTGTAGAATTGTTATCTATACTGGTATAATTATCTATTCAGAATAACTCAATTCTTCAATTGAGGGGGGGGGGGGGGGGGGTTGGTTTGGTTTGTTTTAACTGAAACAATTCAGAATCTCATTAGCCATGATTTGAAACAGCCAACTCACAATACCAACCGTTGATCAAAATGGTGGTCTCCATATAAACACGCGGTCTCTTCACAGGCCGAGTTGGTGGACTCAAATTACGCGTGTAACAGATACAACATAGTCGGCTCTCTCTCTTATCACAAGGTGTGAAAGTGACCGAGCTACTTTAAAACGAAAAACAAATAAAACCACGTCATCACTCACGAGAGGGAGAACGTGTTATCGACGTTTGCTTTCATGCTAAGCTTTTATTATAATCAAGTTTGGTCTCTCTTTTGCTTCTTAATATCCACTTCTATTACTACTTCGAAAACTTCATCGTAATCATTTCGTCACGGTGACGTTCACAAACTCTATAAATACACATCCCAACCCACCCATTCTTCCATTCTTTGGAAGAAGAAAAAGGAGTCTTTCATATTCATCATATATTTTCACATATTCTGCTTAAGTAAAAGATGTTGAAGAGATTCAGAGATGCTCAGGAGGTTGAGTTGGAGAGCGTGAGCATGGCAGAGGCTCTCATCCTCCTCGCCCGTGGTGGCGTAGGGGGGGTGGCGGTGGCGGCGGAGGGGAGGGTGTTTGAGTGTAAGACGTGTAACCGTCAGTTCCAGTCGTTTCAAGCCCTAGGTGGACACCGTGCCAGTCATAAGAAGCCGAGACTGGGAGCTGACGGAAACGGGCCGGCCCACGGGCCGGCAAAGCCAAGGGTGCATGAGTGCTCGGTGTGCGGACTGGAGTTCGCGATCGGGCAGGCGCTTGGCGGGCACATGAGGCGGCACAGGGCGGCGGGAGTGCACTCCGAGGAGGAAGGGAAGGTCGGTGGGGGCGGGGGTGGTGGAAAGAAGACGGCGCTGTTCTTTGATTTGAACAGGACGCCGGCTGAAAATGATGTGATGTTAATGGGACATGGATTGAGTGAAACCATGCCTTTGATTTGTTGGGTGTAGGATTTTTTTTTTTATTGGGGGGAGGGGATTGGATTTTTGTTTTATGGTTATTGGGTTCTTTCTTTTTTTTATAATTGATTGGTTTATATGGGATCAGAGTTGATTTTTTTTTTTTTTGAAGTACATAAATATATGTTCATATGGGTTGCGGTTCTTATTGGTTGTTCTGTATATAACACACATGGGAGTACATAATTCAGGGGTTTTGATTATGCATACAACATGTACATGTGATGCTTCTTCAGATGATACTATGGTTTAGGGTTCTGAAAATTTATCACTTTATGATCCATGACTCATGAGTTTTCTAGTGCAAAACAAATCTGTACAATCATTGACTTCATCTTCATGTAAGGCAGAATTCTTGTATATTGATGTACAGCTGCACATGTAGATACTATGTGCGCATGCTTGACTTATTAATTTTCAGGCACATGGTATATACATCATAGCTAGCCATGCAGCAATATTAATGTAATTATTTTTTTTTTTAAAGTCAAATCTTGTGGTCAGATTTCACAATTTACATGAAATTAATGGATGTCGACGCAGAACTGCCTTTTAGGATTCAATCTAAACACATGTAAATAACCACATCCACATGTAAATAATAATAGATAATAATAACCAAAAAATCTACATGTACATTTTGTTGTCTACGTAGCTATTACTTGTGGGTCAGCACATAAACTTAACAGTAAACACAATAGCCATAAAATGTTAAATTAAAATCCGGATTAAGGTACATCATGCATGTATATAATATTCTATAAAAAGAAGAAGGTAAAAAGAGGAGTTAGAAATGTGTATCAATAAAAGTCAGTGGGAAGTTCTGTTCAATGAATATGGCTCTCTCACATACAGAGTTATACATTTTTTTATACTAACTTTGATTTTATTTTTTCTGGGTTGCAACGAGGAAACTACAATGACTGACTTTGATTATTTCATACGCCCCGATAGATTTAATGGAATAAAGTTGATGTGTATAAATGACTAGAAAAGAAGATGACATGTTGTCGACACTAAGAACTTTGATGGAAAATGAATGTTTTCTTAGTGGATGAGAAAAGGATTGTTGTTGTGAAGAGCAGATTTTTGTGGAGTGAACCAGACTGGGAAACATCTGTATGATATGCATATTTCTTTGAAACTTAATACAAACCATCATTAATTTTCAAAGAGTGTTGCTATAATATATGAAATAAACAAAATCATTTTCTCATAACAAAAAATATATATTAATGTATCTCAATATATATACAGCATTTTATATAACAATATGTATTTAAATATAAGAATATATAATAATAATAATAATAATAATAATAATAATAATAAACAGTGTCAAACTATAAATGGGGCTGCATGAGGGGTTGAATATATCATTTTCCTTCTTAATACATATACAATCGACACTTTAAAATGCACTTTATGGGCCTCATGGGCACGGCCGGGCATCCAACCAACATGGGGGGGGGGGGGGGGGGGGAATTTGCACCAAGCATTTATACACTCAGTTCATTTTACAGTCTCATCTACAGTTTAAAAACATCTTAGTTACTTATACACTATGACAATGCAGTATACATTACATATATTGCATTGACAGTGTATATTGTACTATCACAATATATGAAAATTTAAAAAATTCATTTATTTCTTAAAAAAATATACTATTATATCTCAGTCTATATTTCATTTTTATAACAGTGTGTATATTTAATATCAATAAAGTGTGCATTTATAAAAAAATCAGTGAGGGAGCGGATGGGTTCCCTGGACATATCATTTTCTATTTGCACCCCATGCGCGAGTGCGCTCACATGTCATGTGTGTGTGCATAGTCTAGCTAGCTTGCAAACTGGCCTGACCTGGCCTGTCTATGCACACATATTCATCGCGGGAACACATGCATGCATGCAGGTAGCACATTTTTTCAATGAAAAATCATAAAAGGCGCTGATACATTATTGTATATCAATGTATATTTCATTTCGCATAATAATATATACTTTAACGAAAAAGTATATAATTTAAATTAAAAAATGTGTGGATTACAAATGGAACTGCACAGTGGATTGAACGTATCATTTTCCAATCTCAAATCCATCGGCCCATGAGTTGGACCTCGCGTAATTGTGCGAGAAAATGTTAGACTTAGTTTTTTGGGATTTTTACATATATACCCCTGATAAATATTAATTTGGTTGTAATACTCATGTTAAACTTCCTTTTACATCAATACCCTTGATAAAGTTTAAGTTAGTGCATCCATGCCCTTAAGACGAACGCCATTAAGAACCGGAGCTGAATCATGGTTGCAGTACTTAACCCCATGTGTAAAAATACACATTTTCCCTCATTGAAAACATAACAAAAAAATCCCAAAACATTAGGGTTAGCGACGGCGCAGGGAGTCTCGTGAGGTCTGTCGAAGGTCGGCTAAACTCTCGAGCAAGTGCAACATCATCTCGCCTTTTGGATTCGAATGCCTTCAATGCATCCAATCAACCTAGTCATCATGCACTGGTAAGTCTCACTTATTCATAGTTATAGTTGGTCTGATTTGAAGTATTTTGATTGTTTGAATGTTTTTTCAAGTACTATCATCGTTTTAGTGGTTTTTCCATATTTTTCAATGTAAAAGTTGTTTTAATACATGTTTTATTCATATATACATGTTATATGTGGTTTGAAGAATAATTTTTGAATTAATTAATATGTAATATGCTGGATAAGGGGGGTTTGTAAAGGTGAAAGAGAGAAAGTGAAGAAGATGATGGGGGTTTTGTCACAGTTCAATCGGGGAAGACAGGGGCAGAAATGGGATTTCACAGGCAACTGATGGAGAGAAAACGGAACAAACAAACCATAGCTCACAGAACATAACTCGAGAGGCATGGATGCACTAACTTAAACTTTATTAGGGGTATTTATGCAAAAGGAAGTTTAACAGGAGTATTACGACAAAATTAATATTTAACAGGGGTATATATGCAAAAATCTCTAGTTTTTTTTTTACCACCAAAACTCATATCAAACATGTTTTTTTTTAAATAGTAAATATCATCTAATGAAGCATACGTTTTGATAAAAATGTATATCTTTTCATTTTGAATTGAATGAATCCATTTTTAGTGAGTGTAGGAAAATATTTAATGAGGTATATACAACGTCTAACAAGGTATATGATTTTCATTGGATTTCTAGCGAGGTATGTAGGACTACCTTTTAGACTGAGAAAAAAACTGAGTGTAATAACACTCAATCGTGCGATAGGGAGTAGCTCATTATGTCCCAAAAAAGAAAGCACGTGACTCTTGATATAGGTTTCGATGCTCAGAAAATCACATCCCCTCCTAACGAGGAAAGAATATCATAGCATTTTTTCTAGTCCTATATAAATAGTTAACATTATACACTCGCATTGAAGAGATATATATCTCGTTAAATTTTTTATTTTTTTAATAAATAGATTTATGAAATTCACTACAATATATATATTTTTTTTTTATAAAAATATATACCTAAGATATATTATTTTTTAAGGAATCAAAAAGTGTGGAGCCTAAAATTGAGGTTAAAAAAACTCTATATAAACACAATAGCCACAAAATTTCAAATTAAAATCAGACGGAACTGCAAGATTGAGTGGATCAATGACTTTTTATGCAACGCAATTGATGACCTTAAAACTAATGAGCATTGTTATACTTAGTTATTTTTATAGTTCTAATACAGTCTCATATATCTCGTTAGCCACCTTCACTCACTATAACAATGTAAAAATATCTCATTGAAAATTTTCATATTTTGTATAAATGATATCATTCAATTCATTGGAGCGTATAATTTGATTTCTGTAAAAATATATACATCATTAAATGAGGTATATAAATGTTAAATTACATGAACAGACTGTGTCTTGAACTACAAAATGGATTAAATAACACAAAAAATACTAATACGTCTTAAAAATATGGGCCTAGATTGAATGGGCTAAATGTAGTTTGATGATCCTTAAAAAAGGGTCATGGACAAGGGCCCATGTATGCAATAGACTTAGGTCCCATTTAACAATCCGTTTTGAGTTGCATATAGCTTCTTTAAAAGTTAAAAACCTCAAATAGGTTACCAAATAAGTCCATTTAATTAAAAAGTTGTCCTCATGATGACAACAAAAAAGTACCTCGAAAATTATGTTTATTTCAATAAAAATAACTTATGTTATCAGCAACAAACGTGATTCCTTGATTAATTAAAAACCATCCCTCATGATTATATCATAAAAAACTGTGTATAAATCTAAAACATGTTTTTCAAACTGTATTTCCAAGCGCACCCTTATTAGATAATTTACAAGGGCATGGTTATACTTTATTTTTTTTTACAGTCTAAAATACAGTCTTATATATCTCGTTAAAAATCCAGTAAAGCATACACCTCATTAAACAATGTATATATCTTGTTAAATGTTCAGAGTGTAGCATCACATACAAATGGAGATTGTATGTGAGGCTACACTCTGAACTATCTCTAAAACCCTAACATTATCTAGTCTCACATGCAGTTCCCACATATTTTATTTTTCTTAAGGTGTATACTACATGTAAATTGTAATGAACTATGTCATTTGCTCAGACAGGAAGTAATAAAAACAAAACCTTACTCCAAGAAGCTTTTTTTTTTCTAAAATCAATTATTTCTGCCTTTAAAAATTGTTGTCCAACCTCATGAAATGTCTGATTTGCCCCCCCCCACACAATTATAGAAATGACACACATCTAACCTAAAATGCCAACTCTCACACATATCCAGTTTTTTGCGCAATAGTATTTTGACAATCAACCCTTTGAAAAAACTATTTTCATACTTTTTCATTCAAACAAAACCAGAAGTAAATTTCAAAATTTAATGTGAGTGGAGATTTCAAAATCTGAGTTTCAAACATTGAATTATAGAAAGCCAATTTTATCAATCTTACATCTAAAGACACCCTTATAAAATTTCCCATCAGTTTTCAACTTTGAATAATTTAACATGTTTTAGAAAATTAATAAAATAATATTTTTCAAGCGTTGGATTTAAATCTCTAGATTATTAAATCGAAAGCGTTTAAATCTCATATCCAAATGGTGCCTCAATCCTGTCAACATTTTTAGATCATCTTTTTTTTTTTTTCATATTTGTATATTATTTGATTAATGTAAAATTACCATTTCATCATATAAAACAGTATGTTATAATATGTGGGTGTGTTTGGTTGCGCGATTATAAAACTGATTTTGCAGGAATTTGAGTTTTAAAATTAATTTTGCAATAAGCTCATCCTCTAGCTTTTAGAAATCATGGCTTTTGAACATTATCTATCTGAAATCTGCATGTAAGAAGCCGCTACATTAAACTATTTGGTTGCACGATTGCAGAAGCAGCTTCCTACAAATGCAAAAGATGTCCACTCATACTATCAAACGCTGCTTTAGTATATAAAAATAGATAGAGTAATGCTCAACCCCCGTCCATGTATGACAATTGGTCGGGTTGGTGTCAGGTTTAGCATAATCCAATCCCAACCCGTCTCCCAAAGTTAAACTCCATACCACCCCATCCCACCCCACCTCGGGTTGTATAATTTGAAATTCATATCCACTCCATTACATTTCAGGTTTTACATCTTAAAATCCATATACACCCCACCCCACCCAACCCCACCCCATTTAAAGTGAATTGAATTGCTCGGTTAGTATATTTAATATAATAAAAAATTATATAACAAAATAAATTATTTTTTGACATGAATGTGGATAATATTCATAAAAATTCCATTTGAATACAAAAATCTCAAAATAGATATAACATAAATAGTTCATGACATCCATTACATACAATATTTAAAAGTTAATTAAAACATTTTTTAATACATTAACTAAATAGTTCAAAATTACATATAAAACCAAATAAATAAATTTATTGACTTATATGTTGAAAGAAAAAGGGAAAGATAAAATACTGTAAAACATTAACATCTTTTATTTATATGGTGACAGACGATTGATTTTATGAAAGTGTGTATTTTGAATCTAGTTATATTAAGTGTGGAGGTAAAAATCTGCACCAGGACACGTGTCATGCAAAGGTGATACGTGGGCCATCTAGCGTAAGGCCCATTAGGCCCGATCCACGAAACGGGACATCATTTGATATGTTGACACGACTAGACTAAAGGATCTAGCCGGACGATCGGATATCTCGAGAAGAGATAACACCTTGAGTGATCTAAGGCATGACCAGACGACAGGTCTGGTCAGGCGACCTTATCACTCAGGTGCAAGTGATCTAAAGCACGACCAGATGACAGGTCTGATCGGGCGACCTTATCACTCAGGCGCGAGTAATCTAAGGTGCAATCAGACGCCGGGACTAGTCGGTCGACCTTACTCCTTGAAAAAACAACGGATGCATGACGCACGAATAGACGTAGAAATTGTCAGAAGATCCCAAACGTCTGTAACCGCCACGTTGATATTTAATGCCCATTATCATCAAAACGTGGGTAATTAAAGACAACATGGACAGTAATTACGGAAAACATTTCCCTTAAAAATAGCACACTATCTCTTAGTGGCAAAACGGTTACAAGATAATCAACTGAACTATGTGAGACTTGATCCCCAGGGGTACGTAGGCAGCCTATAAAGAGGTTGCACGACAGCACTCTTATGACTATCGGAAATCGAGCAATTGAGAACAATCGTAGTGACGACTAAGTCATTTGTTATAGCCAGGCACAGTCTTTCCCTTCCCCACCGAAAAACTCATTTTTTGTATAAACTTACCACTAAAAATCTATGATTCGAATCCTTTTGAAGTTACAAATTCCAAAATCACAAATTTAATTGTGAAGGAAAATTATCATCCTCATTAGGAATTAATTTAAATTTATAGTTTCTAAATCTTAATGATCAAATATAGATCAGGTTCACTGGTTGGGTCGGGTTTTAAGAATAAAACCCAAATTCAACCCATGTATTTCACGGGTCAGAGAGGGTGGGGACGGGTTTGAAAAACATGGAATCCAAATCCACCCTAATAAAAACAGTTTGGGTCATGTTACCAATAAAAGCCCACTCCGTTGTCATCCCTGGCCCCTTCAGCATACGCATGAAATCGATCATTGTTGTGGTGTAGCTAATCATGCCTTATCTTCCTGTTGGCCCCCTTATATTGTTTTATATTTGCCTCCCTATTTAATCTTCTGGTTTTTTTTTTTTATTTGATCACGATCGAAATGGTTGTTATCCGTTTTCTTCTTTTTCATAATTCAGACATTTTGTAACACAAGCTTTAATAATTATAAAATGATCTAACTTTTGAGACGGGATTCGGTCAGACCCCGTTTCGGTCAGTTCAATCAGTACCGAACTGCACCACGTTCAAATCGGACTGCACCACGTTCAAATCGAACTGCACAACAAATTGTTGGGTATATTTTTTACTCTCTTATTGGATACTAATGATACTTAGGAATTCATATTTTCTTCAATAGTTGATTGAATCCAATAAGAGAGTAAAAAAATATACCCAACAATTTGTTGTGCAGTTCGATTTGAACGTGGTGCAGTTCGGTTCTGACCGAACTGATCGTAGTCGAGCACTGACCGGATCCGAGCCCATATAATATAGAGCGATTCGGTATTAACGGTAGGTGGCGTCGACGCGTCGTCGTACAAGTCAACCGACTTCACGCGTATGTTTTATTTTAAAAGGAAAAGTTAGGGGCTCGGATCCGGTCAGTGCTCGACTACGATCAGTTCGGTCAGAATCGAACTGCACCACGTTCAAATCGAACTGCACAACAAATTATTGGATATATTTTTTTACTCTTTTATTGGATTCAATCAACTATTGAAGAAAATATACTTTTATTATTCGTTGCTGTCACGGCATGTCACACTCGTGGACTTCAACCCCATCGAAAAAACACACCGACTCACCACCACCGTCCGATCCTCATCCATGAACGAAAGACCGAATCACGAACACGCGACGGAACCCGGTCCTCCTTCCCACTCTCAGCCAATGAGATGCTTCCACGTGTCACTTAGATTCCCGGATCTTCCCGAATCTCCTCTCGATGCCTTCCGTCGTTTCGAGGAGAATAAAAGCGTAACCAGTTTTAATCGACGTGGCGCTTTTGGAATGTGGAACTCTAGATTGCCACGTAGACGGTTATGATTTTTGGATTGATCAATGAGGAACACTGGACTCGCGACGGCTTCAAAAATGAGACTGGCAGAGACGGAGCGGGAACGCTCGTACGGGCTTCAATTCTTTGCTTTTCTTTCTGTTGAAGCTTCTCTTTTTTTTTCGGATCTTCATCAGCTCTTCGAGATCTGGATTTCAAATCGGCGTTTCTGATCGTCTTTTGAGGTACTGCTTCGTTTCTTAGGGTTAGCAACCTCTGTTTCCAGCTACATTTCGATTGGTTATTTGGAGGTTTGGATCCGGTCTATGTGTTTGCCTTTTTGTGGATCTCTTGTTTTTTTTCGTGTTTGAATTCGATAATGATCGGTTTAGGATGTGATTTTCTATTTTGAATTCGAGGTTCATCTTTTTTTTTAATCGATGTTGTGAGAATCAACGGATTTCGATCTAAATCTTTCATATTTGCACAAAGGATTCATTTTATGTTCATGTCATTGTTTTTTCATTTTTTTCCACAAGGAATTCAAACATTACTTGGAACAAAAAATAACCTCGGATGCGCACAATCACACACAAACCATGTGGGGATTCGAACAGCCAAAGAGCCGACCTTGTGCGGATTTCATGTAATTGTTGATTGTTTGATTTAATTTTATATGTTGGATCTTAATGGAACTTGTTGCACAATTAGGCTATTTGATGATCAATAAAGAGTTTGCATTTGCAGTCACCAATTGCACATGAGAAAATGAACATTCGTGTCTAATGTTGGTCGATGCGTTATGCAACACATCTTGTGACACAGAGTAATTTTGGTGACCTTTAATTGGTTGTCTAAACAAGTTTTGCATCATTATGGGATTATACGCTTATCATATAGGACCATATTAAAATGCTGAAATTTTGCCGAATTAAATTTTATTCATAATTTCATTTACATTTCTCCTCTCTTCTTTCCTCTTCATTTCTGTGATGTTTCCCTGCATTATGTGGGATATCTTTAACAAGCTTGGCTTTAAATATCAAGTGGTCTTCTCCAAGGACCAATGTTATTTATTTTATGTACTGCAGTTAATTATATTTTAGAGCTCCAAAAATCTAGTCCTGATTTTCTAGTTTCAAGAAGAGCAGGAACTTGGTTTGTAATAACTTAGAAGTGTTTTTTTATAGGTTGTAATCATGACTCCACCAATTGAAACCGCGAAGAAAGCTTCAGAGACACAGCATTCACCTGCACCCCTCAATGAGAGAATTATTTCATCTATGACTAGGAGAAGTGTTGCAGCGCACCCTTGGCATGATCTTGAGATCGGTCAGCTACTTGAGTCCACTCTTGAAAAATATGAAAAATAAGCCACTACACTGAAAGGCCTCAATAATTATTTTGAATAAACACTTCAATTTCCCAATAGCTTAGTATATGTTTCTATATCGGTAAAAGCTTCCTAACCAACTTATGAAATCTGACTGCAGGACCTGGAGCCCCTTCAATATTTAATTGTGTAAGCATTCTACACTGTTATTATATTTGGAAACTAATGAAATATTGTCATATTCAATGATGGAGGCCGAAAGATCTCTTATATAGATACAAGATATACAAAACCGTAGAAATAGGAAAGGACCAAAAAAACCATGAGAAAATTCAAGAGCACCCCCGAACTCCCATGGGCCCTTACTGCCTCAGGGCCTTCAAGAATAGCCCCAAAAGGCCTATTCCGCTATAATAACTCCAATAAAACTATAGGAATCATAATGGGATCCAATCAGTAAAACTGGAATATTGTTTAAAATATGATTATATTTCTTGGAGGGACCTGATTACTTCAATTCGCATTTGAACCAACCCAGGAGATAGCCTTATATGGCTAAATGATTATTGGATTTCTTTTCCACTTTTATTAAGACTAACCAGTGAACTTGTTGATATAATTATGACAATTTGGTTGGTATTGTTCACTCAACCAGATCAGCATCTTTGATTTTTATTTGTGATTGAGAAATTTTCAATGAATATATTGCAATGCAGATGATGATATAATTTGATAAAATGAATGTGACATGTGAGTTGAGAATAGCAGTCCCTTGTCAGTGTCTGAGTTGTTTCACTTAAAGTTTCATCCTCCACCCATACTCCAGCTTCTGCATTTTATTATTTAAACAAAATAATGTAGTAGAGTGGCCATAAAAAATTTACGTCATCTGCAGATCTGCACCCCCAGGCCCAATGCTTGCATAAAACTGGTCTTTGTTCTTACTTTTTACTAGATTATAAAGGGTTGTGCCAATGCAATTGCAAAGGATTCATATACAGCCATGTATGTACCCATCACTTTCTTGCTGTCTGAAAAAATGTTTCTTAAGATTGGATGATCACATTACACTCCATATGCATCCAAGTTGCTACTAAAAGATCCTCATTTATCCATAAGTTTTTAAAGCAATACTGTAAATCATTAAATCAAAATCATTTCTCTATTACATTATGTGCATAAGAAGGTTGGTTATACACATCTTAGAACTGCAAAGCTTTTCTCTTTTGTGATAAATATATCTTGTAAGCTCTATATGTTATGCAAGACTAAGAAGTAATACAATCTGAAACAAAGTACTTTTACTCCAACCTCGACTGTGAAATTCAGTGTCATTTCATCTGTCACACTTTTCTTCAATCACTTCTCATTATTCATTAATTCGGTAGAATTTCATGATTAATACTGGAATATCTAACAAAACCTCTTTTACTTTGTTAATGAAATACCTCCATTTGAAAATACGGATTCTTCAAATGATACTTATTCAACAAACCTCATCTCCTTTTTACTTTATAAATAAAATTAATCTTAACTGATTGAAGAAATATTGCATTAATCAATGAGCTGAGCTGGTCAGATGATTTCAATCAGAAAAATATATGTTCTTTCAGGTGGTGGAAATAGGGAAGGGAAGCAAGGTCAAATATGAACTTGACAAAAAAACTGGGCTGATCAAGGTACTTAACGAAAATCTGCTTGGGTTTCTGTTAAGATCTATCTAATTCTAATAGATAACA
The DNA here is from genome assembly GCA_030737845.1 of Acorus calamus. NCBI lineage: Eukaryota > Viridiplantae > Streptophyta > Magnoliopsida > Acorales > Acoraceae > Acorus > Acorus calamus. The sequence continues at coordinate 2,441,252 of CM060864.1, read as the reverse complement.
TGATTTTGGCATTCGCCCAGGTTGATCGCATACTCTACTCATCTGTTGTCTACCCACACAACTATGGTTTCATCCCACGCACTCTCTGTGAGGATAATGACCCTATAGATGTATTGGTCATCATGCAGGTGTGTGATAGCATTTACTTTTTTCTATCTTGATGTCATGGTGAAGTAAGTAGTTAAGTACTTGTAACAGGATGAAAAAAATATGAAAGCACACTTTGAACCCTAAAGATTCTCAATGTTAATGGAGATCAAGTATGGGAGTTCTTATGTTTCAGGTATTGATAAATAACTGGTGGTCTTACCTGTTGAAAGCCAGGTTAGGGCCTCAATGATTATAGGATAAAAGTTTTAATGTTCGGGTCCATTTTTGCTTTATTTCCAAGACCTGATAGCTCACCTCTAGACATGTATAGGATGTTTACACTTGCTATCTTTTTCTACCTTTTATCATGTTTGACTGCTTTATTTACTTTGAGTTGGCATTCAACAGGAACCAGTTCTGCCTGGATGTTTTCTCCGTGCTAAAGCTATAGGCCTTATGCCTATGATTGATCAGGTATATGCTTTTCCGATGAGAAAAATGCGTCACTGCCATTTTTGTCAATTTGTTTGCTTTTGAAGCCAACAAATTGGCACCAAAACCATCCCATTATCATTATATTAGAACAAGTAAATTTGCTACATAAATGGTAATCCAAATGCATTAGAAATTATTCCACCAAAAAATTTTGACCTGGTTGATCTGTTTTTGATAGCTAATTTTTTCTTATGAGATGGTTCTAATGGGTTTTAATGTTGCAAAGGGAGAGAAAGATGACAAGATAATTGCTGTCTGTGCGGATGATCCTGAATATCGTCACTACACCGATATCAAGGACCTCCCACCACATCGCCTAGCTGAAATCCGGCGCTTTTTTGAAGACTGTATCCTTAAAAATCTGGTGATCTGCCTTCTACTGACAAAAACTAGAAATTGTCCAATATGTGGAAGTCACCTTATAAAAGGGCAAGAACCGCTTTTGCATGTCCCCTCTCATCAACTAACAGGATATTCCAATCTACTGCAATAATAGATTTCTTCAGATTTGTCTTCAGACCTATTAACTGTCAGATCTGAGACAATCTTTGGCTTCTCAGTTGTCAGATTTAACCTGCCAACATTAATATTTTCTACAACATTTCTCACTGTTTGGTTGAGTAGTATCCTTGTGCATGAATTGTCTTTTAATACCTTCTCAGGCTCCATAGGTGAAAAATTATTTCGCTTGTATCTCTTTGAGGACTTCATCATCTCTTGTTACATGATACATATATATTGAAGTTTTTGATGACTAAAAAAATATCCATTTCCATTTCTGGCCAACATTGACTCTTTTTAATACTTCTTTTTAGCATTTTAATGTGCCCTTTTCCTGTCATCCCTTGATTCATGAAAACTCTAGACAAGAAAAATGAGAACAAGGAAGTTGCAGTGAATGACTTTTTGCCGGCTGACGCTGCTCGTGATGCTATCAAGTACTCCATGTAAGAGATTTTCTAGCGCTCATATCTCTTAATGAGTTCCAACATAGAACTTAGTAATAGTGTTATTTATTGTTCAATTCAATGTCACATGCGACATATCATCATAAAGCACAGCTTTTATTGCTGTGATTTATATCTGCTTTCATTGAGGTTCCCCTGCATCTTGATCACCCTAAAGTGACAAGGTGGAGAACTTGTGCTCATTTTATGCTTATTAGAAAAACCATTTCAGTCTGCTAAGCAACTAAGCATATTGTTCTGCTTTGAAGGTGATGTATGAACACTTTTTCTCTATGATTGGTGGTTCAGCTGTGGGTCATGATTCTTGTCTTCATCAACTGTCCTGTTTTATTCTGACTCTAGACATTATATTATATGATAAAGATGGATATTTATATCCAATAAAAATTCTGAATCCATCTTTATCTTCTCGCCTTGTAGGGATCTCTACGCGGCCTATATAGTGGAGAACTTGAGGAGGTAGATGGTTTCCGGTATGTTAAGGAATCGTGGTTTCATTTGGATCTGTATTAAATACCTACCTTATATAAGGTTCATTACAATCACTAATATATGTTATATTACTCATCCTTAAAGCATCAAAGGCTTGCATCCTAATACAGTTGTGTGTGGTGGTTGATTGGCCAATTTTTAAGGGAAAAAAAGTACTTGTATGTATTATGCCATGTAGAAGAAAAGAGAAGAAAAGGAAAAATAGAAGAGAAAATAAGAATATCATATGCTTTGTAGTAGATGCTTATGTATTCCAGTAATGTTTAAGGATCCGGTGACAAGAAATGATTTGTTATATGGTTGTCGATATACTGGTTATTCTGTAACACCACCATTTATGGATTTGATTTGTAAGGGCACGTTCTTGCAATATTTTGATACAACTTTTGAAGAGTTTCCTGCACTTTTTTCCATAGCTGAGCTTTGTTGGAGTACTGTGTGTTTACTACCTCCACTTAGTAGTTGTATATTTTAAAAAATGGCATCATGTCTGCCACGTTATGGTCATAATTTGTGCATAGGCATTTGGTTTGAAGAATTGCTGAATATTTTAAGTGAAAAATTATTTGGATCGACAAGAAAAATAAATTTGCATTTGTGATATTTATAAAAAGAGTGTCTATTTTATGAAATTTTTTTTTATTGATATTTGATTCACCACTTTTTATAAAATGGGGGGGACAATGGTCTTTGAACAATCAATAAGTAAAATATTTTTTAAATAAGTGTCATTTTGCCTTTTGCTTGGCTTAAGGGTCTTCAACAGGCCTGAAAGCCCGGCCCGGGCTGGGCCGGGCCAGCCCGTTTTTAAGGCGGGCCGGGCTTGAGCCTGGTTCTGGGGCCCGGGATAGGCCTGTAGGCCCACCCGAACTGGGCTCGTTCGAGTGGGCCCATAGGCCTATGAGGGGTATTCTAATAAATGAGTAATATGTCATTTTTATTTGAATTGTGATTGAATTATACAAATTATTAACATTTATGTAGGTGATAGTTAGTTAGATACATGTAGTTATTCATTTTTTCAAGTAATTAATTCATTTAATATTTTTATTATGAAAATTCAATAGATATAAATATTTTGTTTAACATTATACTTTACATTTTATGTTATTTTAACATTATATACAAATGAATAATTTAAAATTAAAAAATCAAGAGAAATAAGATGTTTAGAATTTGGGCCCATAGACCTGAACCTAGACCGGCCTGTGAGGCCCGTTCAAGCCCGGGCCCTATTTTTTGTCGTGGCCCGGCCCGGGGCCGTTGGGCAAGCGGGCCCGCGGGCCTGGGACCAAGGCCGGGCCTGTGCCCTGTTTCAACGGGCCAGGCTGGCCCGGTCCGTTGCCCACCCCTAGCTTTGGTCCCCAGGGCTTGTATATGTTCCTAATACAAAGAAATAGCTGGTCTACCATTTCATTTTCTACTAAAAAAAATACTCAGATAAGAAATAAGTGTTTATTTTAAATGATAAGTCAAATAAGTGTTTATTTTATGTCAATTTTAAAGTTTTTACAAATAGTATAACATCATTTAAAGAGGGATATTTTCATTATAAAAAATGAAATATACTTAAATGAATTGTACGATACATTTATAAAAAATATGAAAATATATAATGAAGCATATATCTTGGTAAACGTGAGTTATATAATTTAATGGGGTATTTACTTTTATTAAAAATAATGAATATATATATTTTAATGAATTTATATGATATATTTATAGAAAATATGGAAAAAAATTAATAATGTATATTTCTCGTTAACGTGAGTATCTATTAAAATATATGAGATTGGAACTGGGTTAAATGGATTGTTTATAACAACGCTCAGTATTTGTTGGTTAAATATACCACAATACATGAATTTAATCAATTTTATATTTGATTTATAAGTTAGTTTTGTTGTATACTGGCATTTGGTATAATTTGTACATTTTCTAAATGCAAGCTTACTCTCAACTGAAATGAATTGATATTAAGAAAAAAAGAAAAGAGAGAAGAAAAGAGGAGCGATTGATGCAATTATGTTTTACTGTGTATTTACTTTAGATGAAAAAAGCAGTATAAACCGTAATCAATCTGTCAGTCGCTCTGATTATTGAACTAGTTTAATGACCACTTAAAGATAAAAATGATAGAGATATTTTAAATCTTTGTTGTTAAATGAATTATAATATCATACCATGTATCAATAGATAAGCCATTGTCATGGTAAGTCTTCGATTGTTTTTTTCTTCTTTTATTTTGGGGTGGGACTATCCCGTAGAGTATATACTTTATTTTTACAAAGATATATATTTATATAAAATTGACATCCGTTTAGATTCGTGGTGGGGTGGATTTGTGGATCCAAACAGAAAACCAGCCGAAGGCGGAGTTTCTCGCCGGATACCCAAATGACACCCTGAACTGAACATCATTTTTTCTTTGCTTCCTCAATAGTGACTACACATGCTTCTGTTTCTACTCATCCATCTTTGAATTCTCCAAACTACTCCCCAATGTTCCATGTTTGGCTGGCCTCATTATATCATCTCAAAAGAGAGACTCAGAACAGGTTTAGATATTTGGTCATTGGTTCATCTGGAAATCCACATTCAAAAGAGATTATATTCCATAGCATCCAAAAGAGGAAATAAGCACAGTAGATTCTGCACTTGCCTTTGTTGGTAAATAATATACAAAAAAAGGTGAAATGAGAAGGGGGGGTGGGGGGTGCAAAAAAAAGGTAATGCTGATGCTGCATTGAAGCATATGCTTGGAAGATCCTCTCCCCCATTAAAGCCTATACAAAAAAAAGGACCCTAGACAGCTAGCTCACAAAAACCTAAACCACAGCTCCCATGGTGAGTCTCTCTATATCGAACTCCTCACGTGGGAGGAGCGAAAGAAGATGGCGGTGGTGGTGGAGGCAGCGGAGAAGAATGCGATGAAGAGATCGATGTATATCATCGATTGATGATGAGGGCAACTATGAACCTTTGGCAATTCTCACTATCTGAGATGGTAACAGACTATGTTAGGATTCTGATGATCTAGCTGTCTCTTTTTTTCTTATTCTGTCATATATGGATTATGTGGAATTGAGTGTTGGGACAGACTTTGTTTTCCATGAGTCATTTTGAATTGTATGTCTGGTGCCTCTCTGATTAGTGTTTTATGTACTTAAAAAACTCTTCTTTTGTATTTCAGTTTGGAAGCAATTCTTGTATGGAAATGTATCCAACTATTATAAAAGCCTTTCATGCAAACAATTCTTCATAGCATTTTGAATGGTGCCTCTCTGATTTCAATTTTCACCTACAATTTTGTAGTCCAAATCAGACCTGCAAATAATGGATTTTGCTGGGGTGTTTTTGAAATCCTTCACTCAGTATCCCTCCATGAAAAATACATGCAAAAAATACTTTGTTGGATGTGAATGCAGTGTCGATGATCAGGATTAGCTTTTTAATCATAAAGCATTAGAAATCATCCAAATTAAATAAATACTTAATTTTTAATTTATTAAATGCACAATTCGATGAACAAAAGTACATACAGGTGATGTGTAAGAGAGGGATCCAATCAGAGTAGTCATCGAATATTCCAAAAAATTCGGAGTATTTTGTTATTGTGTTTTTTTGTGCTACTTTTATGTCTAATGGAGACTAAATGATGCTTAGTAGAATACATATTCCAGATGGAGCTTCATATTGTCATGAGCATGGATTTGTATGGAATTGAAATAATAAAACTTGGTTGCTGAGTTAGGTCACTGTCAAACCGACTTGACAATCAAACCAACAGCATTTACCATTTTATTTTTTTATATAAAGCGTTGCTTAATTAAATAAGAAGGTCCAAAGGGAACTTGTATGTGGTCTTCTGTAGGGATACAATCACACAAAAGATCCACCCAAACAAAAAATAATAATGTTAAAACCAATCATCCGGACAATCATATTTTCAGCTCCCAATATTATTTAATTTTTTTTTAGGATATACATTTATCGAATAAAATATACAATTTGATATAGAAATGAAATACATATTCTAATGATTTTTTTTATATAAAAAAATCATATATAATACTATCCAAACTAGAATATATTAGACTCCACGAATCAGCAGTTCATGGATTAAAGTCCAAACAGTTTTCTCAAAAGAATATCATTTATAACCCCCTTATATGAAATGTCCACATGGTTATACTCAACAATGTACTCTTAATAAAAAATAAAAATAAAAATAAAATCATAAAAATATATACATTCAATTCATTCTAGGTGCATATTTTCTTGTAAAGATACATATTTTATTAGACAAATATATATTACTTCGAAAAAAATTCAACCCATGCTGGGACTTCACTACATGAGTTGACCTGTTACTTTTTCCTTCTCAAATATACAAGTTTCACGTGCACGGTGCACCACCTCTAACTAGTACAGTGGTTGAGATGCACCAGCTTTGAAAAGAAGATCCTGGGTTCAATCCATGGTTCGGCGCCGCCCTGTGGGAATTGTAGTCTCTATCGAGCCTAGTTAGAACCTCTATCCCTTTGTGGGCCTTTATATCAAAAAAAAAAAAAAAAATACAAGTTTCACATATCCTTTATACACATCAATTTAAGTACTTATAGTTCACATCCCAGTGTGAAAAGAAAGATGAAAAGCCCAAACAACCTCCTCTCCCTGCTTTCCGTAGCATATTTGTACATATAACACCTCATTTCAATATGTATGAGCACAATTTTCCACCACTTATACCTGATAGTGAGTGAAAATGCACAAACATCTAGAGTAAAAAGCCCTTCCAATAAAAACCACACTAAATATTCAATAAAGCAAGGTAATACATTGCAACAAATAACTAGGAACGGCCAGACATGTAGACAACCACTCTTTCAACATTACAAAGAAGTTTATAATTCATCAAAACGACACTAACAAAACCAAACCCATAGCAAAACATAGGGATATTTTTCCATTCTTTAAAAGTTCCAAAATTCATTGTTGATTTCCTCCTCATGTAGATCGATCCACAAAAAACCAATGCTGATTCAGGTCTCCAATTCCACTTAGTAAAAAAATCCGAGGACTTTCCCACCGACGTTCTTCCTCCTCGCCTCTTCGTGGTCCATGATCCCCGCAGATGTCGTCAACACAATATAACCAAACTGTACATGTTAAACAAGCACACGTTGAACAAATTGGTAGACAAATCAATCCAATCGCTATGACAATATGACCTGTGCAAGCATGAAATGCCACAGAACCAACCTGTCTGGAGGGAAGCAACCTCGCAGTCCAAGGCTCGATATCCATGACACCAACATCAAAGCGGGGGCTGATGACGCCACATTTGTTCAGCCTCCCATTCAACTCTACCACTATTTTGCCAGACCTGTGATCGTCGACATACTCAAACTCACCGATATAACCTGTGGATCAGACAAAAATGTAGATCAATGGAGCAGTTCACCAACAGATAAAGAAACCAACATAAAGGGGGCAATATAAATATAAAAAAAGAGCTAACCATGCTTCTGCATGACCAAAAGGAACTTGATGATCACTTTTGAAGAAGGCCTGACCATGACTTGACGTTTTCCTCGCTTCTCAGCATTGTACATGCTTTTGAGAGCATCATTCAGGACACTGACTCTCACCATCTTTCGTCAAATCTGAGAAGAGAATCATTAGATGTACACATTAAGCAACTCTCTAACTATGAAACATATCCCATAATCCAGAGGAAAGAATGAAAACACAGTTTTTGGCATATGTCATGCATGATGCATGTACCCGATTAATGTTTGAAGACCATAATTACATATTTTAAAGCAAATGAAAAGGCCATTATTATAGAAACAAAGTCACAAAAAATTATTAATTCAGATAATAGTAGGCAGATAACTTTTGACATCAATGGATAAAAAAAATGTTCTTTTTCAAAATGCAAGAGTTCAGTTTTCCATGCCGGTAAACAGAAGGTTCCAATAAGGAGTAAATTTGTTTGCTTATGCGCAGATTAAGAAGTATGAACAACAAGGTTTTAGTGGTAAAAGTAAAACAAAAAGACCATCTGCCACTACACATTAAAAATATGGTCCATGTTCGAAGATGAAGATAAAAAGAAATCATTAATTAAAAAAGAAAACATCAAAGATCCTTTGTCTCCATATTGTTCAAGAGATGTCATGTTTGAAAAAAAATCACTAATATTGACTGTTGGTAACTCAAAGTCGGTAGGTTGGGGGCTTTCCCATGGAATAAAACAGAAGATAAAACTTGTATTACACCATTTAATGGAGTTAAGCTATCTTGAGAAACATTGTGATTGATAATGGGCCCACTTGCCCAACATCCACAGTATAAGTAAATTCAACCACAGAGCACATGTAGAGAGTGGTTCCTTCTCTAAAACACAATAATCAGATTACATTTTAATGTTTCCTTGTTAATTATATGTCGAAAAAAAAAACACTGAATGGGCTTCCTGAGAAGACACATATAGCACTTCAAATTCAACCCCCCACCCCCACTTAGAAATCAATCAGGACATGCAACATGTTTCATTGTACGATTGTACTGCATGTAAGGCTTGACAAAATCCCCTTATTTGGGAGAAGGGGGGGATGCCTGCCAATTTTTATCACATGAACATCCAAATAAAGGGGAGACAAGATGTCTACCCAATAAAGTAGGATTACGATTTCCCCCAAAATTGTAAATAGAAAATATATCTGAGTCAAAACACTATCAAGGTTGTGTAACACAAGTTTTGGACAAATGAATGATATCAGAAAGAAGTCACCAAAAGAGCACATATCTGAGAGGAGTTGACCGGGCAGCATAATCCTTTTTTATGTTATGTAAGGCAACCAGCATTGTAAAGGTACCATACGAGGAACATGAAATTCAAATAACTTTGAAGCAATGAAATTTGATGACACTAGATGTGTGCAATCAAAAGCATGCAAAAAGAGAGTAAACACATAAACATAACTAATATAAAGCTTCGTTAAAAACTCTTCAAATACACAAATGTATAAAAACATCAAAAAAGCCAAAAAAAAAAGCAAATGGTGATTGCAGTAAAAGCATAAATCTTAAAGGAGATATATTTACCAAAGAACACGAATTATTGTTTTTTTCAGTAAGAAAACTGAATGTTCTCATAATGTTTGGAACAAAAACAAAAATATTATGTGACCTCTCAAGGGCCGGAAAAAAGCACAACGCATCATCATGTATGAAGGCATTGTAAAATGCACAATACTCCAACACACTGTTTTCTCTATTTTATCATTTGGATGTAAAAAAGAGACCAGATTAAATTCCCTTGATGGATGCAATATATGATCTCACACACACACACACACGTAGACCAAATAAAAATTCTCAGATGGATGCAAAGTATGATCACACAAACAACTAAAATTATTCAGCTCTTACTGGATGAGCGACACTTTCCTTCAAATTTTATAAAGCTTAACTCAAAATGAAAAAACCCACATAACATCCAGTTAATTTGTAGATATAATCATATAAGATACACAAAATGATATGAAAATAATGGTCACCACCACAAACACACTAAAATGACTAAACACACTATCATACCACAAAATCTAAACACACATAAAAAACATTGAAACTAAAAGAAACAAAAACCCGCCCATCCATTATAACAGATCAAGAAAAACCAATGTGCTTCTGCGGATTCTCAGATACATGATTTCTGCTCCAGAATTCAAGAAACAACAACAAAAAAATCCAAAAACGAAGGAACCCCATAGAGGAAACTAAAATGCATGATGAGCAGATCAACAGACGGATCAAACACTCCGTTGATGTAATGATTTAAAGGGTTTTGTAGGGTTTTAAAGCTTATTTTTAGTGGATCAACCCCCAAAAATGAAGAGATTTTGCGATCGAAAAAACTGATACGAACATTTGATCTTTTTAGGTTTTCAAGGATAGGACTTACAGAGACGGGATCGCCGGAAGAAAAAAAATACGGCGGCCGCGAAACGGAGAGACGAAATGCTTTTAGAAGACGCCACGAAAATGAAACCCTAGTTGGACTCCTTTGTCTCATTTTATTATGTTATGTCATTGAGAAATTACAAATAACCCCCGGAAACTGCGTGACATCCATATAACCCCCTGATTTTTTCTAAAGTCCGTATAAGTTATAACCCCATGAAAATGCTATTTATGTAAATTTAAATATCCCCCTTCAATTAAATTTTTGTTTGATAGACTACGATTATTTTGTGAATATTCTGTCTAGTTAACCGTGGTTGTAAATATAGTATACCAAAAACCCTCTATAATATTTTAAAAATGTTAAAAATTTATAAATGACGATTTTACCCATGTAAATAGGATTTTATAATCTATCCAAAATGTTAAAATCAATATGTAGAGAAGGTTTTTCACATTTTTTAAAAATTGTAATGAGTTTTTGATATATTATGTTTTCAGTTAGGGTTAAAAAAATAAAATATTCGCATAATATTTATATGTTAACAGAAATTTAATTCAATGGGTTATTTGGATTTTCATAGGTGTTTTCAAGGGTAATAGGAAAAGACTTATATGGATTTTAGATCTTTTATAGGGGGTTATTTGGATTTTTCACTATATTATTATTTTATTATATTAAAGCTTTGAATTTACGATAGAACCCATTTGTGGTTCCGTTAATCCGCTCCATTGTGGACTGTGGTGCGGCTTTCGGGGTTTATTCGTCTTTTTCATATTGTTATGATAAAGATTTCTTTTTAACCGTAAAAATGGTATTAATTTTGGGGACCAAATGCAATGCTGTTTACATGATCAAATGCTATTCGTATACTTCTAAAAAAAGTATATTCAATTCAAAATTTAATTATATACTAGCGATGATGTACGCGTTTTGCGCGAGTTTTATAAGGACCTATTTATAAATAAGATGGATACGGGGTTTATCTATAAAATGTCCGAGCACGGCCTAAATAACCACATAAAAGGACAAACTCAACCGGTTTTTATAAGGACCTATTTATAAATAAGATGGATACGAGGGCTTATCTGCAAAATGTACTAGCATGGCTCATGACCACAGTTTATAAGGACATATTCATAAATAAGATAGATACGAGGGCTTATCCACAAAATGTCCGAGGCAAAATGTCCGAGCATGGCCCATGCAAAATGACCGTTTTACCTCGTTGGCGAAATTTTGTCGCCATCGTACCGCTTTATATATAGTATATAGATACATTTCATTAAAATATATATCTTATTAGATTATGTTTGTTATTTTTTAAAAATTAAAATATAAGAGGATTGCATTTGGTGTTGTATGTAAAATTTATCCTATATGATTTTAATTTAAGGATGTTTATCACTCCTAACTAATTCTCTGAATCTCACCCGTGAAGTCGACTGAGACTGAGTGAAGGGGAAGAGAGAGAGGAAGAAGGGAACACAGAAAAAGATGGAGGAAGATGGTAGGAGGGCGACGAGCGGAGGATGCTAGGGAAAGGGCAAGAAAAAGAGACAAAAAGAGAAAAAAAGAGACAGTCACGAGGGGGTGGAGATGGAGGTGGCTAGGGAAAGGGAGCAAGTGAGAGAGAGAGTAAAAGAGAGGCCAAGGGTCAGCCTCCTCTGCCCGCCAACCACCTCCGTCCCACCATCCTCCTCAACTATCTCTCTCTCCATCTCCCTCTCTTTTTCCCGCCCTCCCCGGTGTCTTCCAACCATCACCCCTCCGCCCACTGCCTTATTTTATTATTCTCTCTTCTTCTTTCTATTTCCCTCCCCTCTCAACCCCACCATCCAAATAAAAAATGTAGGTGGGATTGAGAGAATTAGTTGAGGAGTAGACATTCATTTTTATACATGATTGTTAATTTTTTGTATTTGTTTTCTTATACCTATAATTTTGAATATATTCTCCCATTGTCTATACTCTAAGACCTATTTTGCAAGGGGATAAAATTAGGATAAGTTAGCTTAATTTTTAGGAATAGAAGATTCATTAATTTTATTCATATTCACATTTAGTAATGTATTTTATTATTTTTATTTTTTTATGTTCTTATCTTAATTTTACATTGGATAATGTTAGGAATCTCAAATACGTCCCCAAATGCAATCCTCCTAAGTTTTAATTTTTTTTAAAAATAATAAAAATTATCTAATAAGTTATATGTTTTAATGAAAAATGTATATCATTCAATTTTAAATTGAATGAATTCATTTTGAGTCGTGTTACACCTGTTACACAAGCTGCACTATGAGGTGTCATTCTCTCATTGGTTGTTTGTTTAACTTTTAAAAAATGTTAAAAATACAAAATACAATATTACCTTCATTTACATCCCACATTTTCCTCCCTCATTAAACACATCCCCGCTTTGTCTGAAAAACAAATCAACATATTCTATTTTGGAAAACTTAGTTTTTTCAAAATCAAATAAAAAAACAAAAAAGAAATTATTCATTACATTCATTAAAACAAGACCGAAATTCAAATCCTTTAGGATTTTTTAAAAAAAAATTGAAAAAAACGAAATCATTCAAAAAACTCATTTCGTAAAAAACATTAAAAAAAAATCTAATTTTTATTTGCGACCTCTCATTCAACCAAAATAACAACAAGGAATAATCAACATTTTTATTTTTATTTTTGAAACGTTGTTATTCATTTGATAATTATTCAATTTTAATCATCAGACAAAGTATTTGCAATAGATGCAAATTTTTTTTCGATGAATGCAAAAATAAAACATAAATCACAGTATATAACAAGAGTTCTAAATAAAAGTCAATTATATTTATAAAATGTAACTTTCAATAAATTACATTATTTAAATGTAACTGACTTTTGTTATATATAATAATTAAAAGTCAGTTATATTCCATAAATGTAACTGGCTTTCATATATAATGCATGTTTATATTAGAATAACATATCACTAACTTTTAAAAAATAACGTGTATAAGTCCAAAATAATAGTATGAAATATAGCTAACTTTTGAATATTACACAACTCATTTCAATGTAAAATAATTTAAGATCAAACCCCATATCCAAAAAAAATTATAGTAAAGATCAAACCAAAGGTTGTTTGATTTAACATCTAGCACTAAATTCAATAAATAGAAAATTGTAACAAATGCAAAACAAGGAATGAGACTCAAATACAAATTCTATTTTAGTAATTAACTCTTGATTATGGAGAGTAATTATCAAGCAGAAAATGTAAAATGGGTATTAACATTTATGCCACATCATGAGGCTTATATGGGGGGCCTATAAGATGGGACATTTGAATCATTATTGTTTTATCAAATGTAAAAAAAATTAACTATATATATATCTCAGGGCTAGTTTGGCAAGTTGATAAGTTGTAGGATAAGAGGTACTTATGGGGATAAATGAGTGGGAGGACAATTTATCCTTGTTTGATATAAGAAATAATCGAGATAAACTGCAGACAGTTGTCCCAATTTTAAAATGAAAAAAAAAAATATTTTATTTTACTTAAAGGCTGGGATAACATTTATATCAATTTTTTATCTCAATTTTAACAAATGTAGATATGAACAAATTTGATAGATTTTTTATCTTTTAAAATTAGGACAATTTATCCTTAAAACCTTGATCATTGTGAAACTAAACCCCGTTTGTTTTGGGAATAAGCCATCGGATTAACCCGGATAAGGATTTTGGTGTGTTTGAAAACCCTTATGACAGAATAAACTGGTATAAAGTGGTATATGGATTCCAACTAATCTTTGGAATTAAAGTTATTTTAGGTTATTCCACCCAAAGAATATGTGGATCCACGATCAAATCAACTGTCATCACCTCTTATAAATCATATCTCAAATCAACTATCATTATTTTTTTATTTTTTATAAATCTTTATAAATACTTTCACATTTTATTAAAACAACAAAACAATTATTCTTACATTTACCAACAAGAATAATTCAAAATACAACTAAACACAAAATCATTTTATCCTTATTTATATTTACTTTTGCTTGAATAAATATATACCCTATCATAAATCATATCCCCAATCCAAACATGGAAATAACAAATTGAATTATTAAAAGGAGATGTAAAAAGGTATATGCGTAACATCACCCACAATCATCTCGTCCAAAACCCTAATCCCTCCCCCCCTCACCATAACACCATTCTCTCCTCCCCTCTCCAATGGCGTCCAACAACAAACCCGGCCCAATCAACGGTCCCTTCGACGAGGCCTTCCTCCAAACCCTAATGGGCCGCCTCCACCTCCAATCTCCCTCCAATTCCCACCTCCCCCAGAGCCTCCAAGACCTCCTCGAAGGCTTCATCTCCTCCGACGACGACGACGAAGAAGAACCCGACGAACAAGACCCAAATCCCGGAAATTCGAAGACCCATCTAGCCAAAGAGGAGGCCAAGCTCGAGAGGGAGCTCATCCGGATCGTCCACGGCGGAGACGCAATCGAGACCCTGAAACCCAACTCGGGCCAGTCCGTCTCGGTGATCGGGCACAGCATCTGCGTCGCGAATCACGAGGAGGCCGGGTCGGGGTATCGCGTGTGGGAGTGGCACGGGCATCTGATGGTCTTCGACGACGAGGAGGGGTTCAGCCCCGAATACGTGTACGGTAACTACTTCGAGAGGCTCCCGGAGAAGGTCGAGGTGAGGCGGGGAGGGAATTCGGGGTTGCGGGACTTGATCGGCGGCGGTGGTGATCGGGGTGGAACGGGAGATCGGATCGTTCATAGAGGGGCGATGAATTCGGGTTCACGGAGGTAAATTGGTTTTAATGGATTTTGGTGGTTTGGAGAGAATGGGAAGTGAAGAGCTTTTATGGGTTCTTCTTTATTGTATAATTTGAAAATTTTGACATGATGTGAGACTCTTGTTTCTTGGAAGTTTTATGTTCATCTCCAAATGCTTGCAAATCGTTCTTCGTTAGCGTTTGTGGTGTTGTGTGGTTTGGATGGCTTATGTTTAAATTGTATCTGTGTAGTTGTTTGAATAGTTGTTATGGATTAATTAAGAGTGTTGTATTGTGCAGTTTCTATGTGCTTTGATTTCTTTTAAAGGGATAATATATCGTTACATGAAGTACATATGTTTCATCCAATGAAATATATAATTTGTTAGAAAAATGAGACTGTAATTGGGTCTGCATATGAGGACTGCGTGTAACAGTGCTTGTTAATTAGTATTGAAAATGAGTTGGATTTATATTGGGGGAGAGGAGAACAAAGTGTAATGGGCTATAAAAATGAATAAGGGTGATGAGGATGTTTTATTTATTTGTCTCACTGTTTGTGTTCGATAAAAAATTCATCACCAAAGTAATTTGAGGAACTTGAGGTGTTGAATGATTGTTAGATTCATTCGTTGTAGGTGATTGGAGATTAAGGCCTCGTTTGGAAGTGATTTTAAAAAGAATCTGGTTTCGCGGGAGTATGTTTTGTTCTTTGGAGTTTACCTCTGTTAAATAAAATTGCAGGCGCTGAACTCCTAGCTTTGGTTAAATTTTCTCTTTCCTTTGAAGAGCACTTGCATAGATCCATTGGCAAGACAGATTTGTTTTAATCTAGTAGTTTTTCATGTCTCCACTCATAAAATATAATCCAATGAAATTCAATGAGTATGGTTTATGCGCAAAGATTCATTTGAGTAGAGTGTAACTTTTGATCTAGTTTTATTGTGTCACATAAATCTTTGTAAAGCTGCAAGAGTTAGTTCTGCGTGGCATATAAAACAAGTACACACACTCTGTGGACTAGGTTTAGCATTGGTTTTAGAAGATATTAAATAAAAAAAAGGCATGGAATGAAATGGTTGGACAGACATGAATTTAAAATGTAACAAGCTTCATGAGTGCAATAAAAGATGTTTTAAAGTTTAGAAAATCATAGATTCAACACATGTATGGGTTACAAATAGAAAATAAATCAACCTTCGGGTTCTTTTTTTTTAAATAAATGCAATTTGATTTTGAGATATGTACTTCATCCGTTGCACTAATTTGTCAAAATCATATTCATGAGATAAGAAAGTTCTTCTGGATGAAATGATTGAAGAGAGATTGCATCTTTCAAAACAATGTACAGGGATTTCCATTTCTTCAGGTCATGCACTAAATTACGTTTTGGCTATAAGATTTTGAACATACTCTAGCGATTCATTCATATAATGTCATTGTTGCATGACTTCATAATTGCTTGATCAATTCTTTTTGTTATATGTTAATGCTGTTTCCTTCCTACATTATGATTCCTATGTTTGTTATGTCTCTATCAGGACAATATAGGAAAGTTTTCAGCAGTTTTATGGTACACATAATATAGAATTTTCTGAAGTTATTCCAATTAAGTTTGATGTGTATTAAGTAAGACTGATGTTGCCTATGAATTAAAGTTGCCTAAATCCGAACCGATACATATAGAAACTTAAGTCCCAAAAAGTTTGAGTTCCTAGGTTCCATTTGCATGTCGTCTTAGCAGCACCCTATCTTAGTCTCCATGCAACATTGCCCGGTTCAACATTTCAAAGCATGGATCATTTGGTGTCACACTCGACCTGACCTTGCAAGGAACTCTCCCTAAAGAACCCATTTCGTCGGAAAGGAGAGCAATACAACAAAGGCAGGGCAGGAAGAACAACAGGAAGAAGAACAAGAAACAAATACAAGCTCCCCTGATATGAGGTACAGTTTTCGATCCCAGATTGATTCGGAAAGACTACACATTAGGGATCATGTCTATATGTTCATGGAATATTGGTTCAGCTTGAGAGGCAGATCAGAATCATGGTTGTCAATTTTTTTTCTTTTGTTATTTTTGGACTAACCAAATTCATAAGTTGAACATCAAAGAGTGTGTTAGTTTGCTCATGGTAGTTGGTATCATGAGGGGTTGTAAATGGGGGCTGAAGCATTGTAATTAGTTTCTCTGTTCAAGAGCTGTTACTTGCTATGCTTTTAATTATCATTTTTATTTTTATTGTTTGATGAATCCAAGTTGAATCCCTTTGAATATCAGTCAGAATCAAAGTTGGAAAATGATGCATCGAACCCATGTGCAGTCCTGTTTCCAATCCCAACCGTTCTAATTTTTTCTTAAAGTATATATTCGTCTAATGAATCACATATTATTATAAGAAGTAGAGTATAAGAAAAAATCATACACTATATTAGTAGAGGATGTACTGAACTACCTCCACTGGTGGAGTGGAGTGTCCATGCGGTTGGGGGACCATCTCTAGATTGCAAAGCTGTAAAATAGATTAGCACATGTTTGGATGGAGAATAGAAGGTTGAATAAATGAGTATAATGTGAAATAAAGGGTTTAAGATTGTTTGGATGACTGAAATATATAAGAATCTGTATTTAGAATAAACTGATATAAAATGATATGAATTCCAACTAACCTTTAGAATTAAGTTATTCCATATCATTCAACCCAAAAGAATATATGGGTCTACTGTCAAATCAATTGTCATAATCACTTATAAATAAACTGTTAAATCAACTATTATAATTTTTTCACCTCCTATAAATATTTATCCACACTTTGTTCACATTTTACTTAAACAACAAAAATTTATTATTATGTTTTCCTATTAGAATAATTCAAAATACAATCAAACATACAATCATTTTATCTTTATTTATACAAGAATAGTTATAAACATTAAAATAACTTAATTCTTTATTCAAACGGGGCACCCCCATTTGGTGGAATGAATAGAGTTATTCGCCCTTGATGGCTATACCAGAATAAATAACTATCCGTACAAAATAAACGATTCTTTGTTTGGTCAACTTTTTTGTGATTCTCATTAGAATCAGAAAACATAAAAAGTGGTTTATCATGAATAAACTGGGAATAAATGATGAACAAGAGATGAATAAGAATATATGATTTTTTAAATGACAACTTTATACCTACATAAAATTGTTTATGTTTATAAATACGTTTAAGAGATGCATATATGATATGATAAATCTAACATGTTTTGGAATGTGTGTGAGTATGTTAGATGAAATATTTTTTTAAATCATGTAAAATTATATTTTTATTCATTGACATAGTTAAAGTCAAGTCGTGAACAACAATTTCAGCCCTCAAAATTAGTTACTCAGACATAGCAAAACAAACCATTTTTATTTGTTTGTCATTCATTAATTCTATGGGCGTGAATATCAGCACCCGAGTTTCTAGCAATCCATCTGGTGACGGTGGTGAATCATGGTTGTCAGAAGTTCCGGCGAGTGTACCAACCCAGGTCGACATGCCCTCTGACGACGGTGGTGAAGTGTGGTCGTCCGAAGGCCCGACGAGCTAAAGTAAGAGAGAATAAATTCACATTTTTACAAGTTTTAATTCCAATAGACAAATTTCACATTTAAACACATATAACAGACAATTATAACAACATTTAAAACACATCAAAATATTATCTTAGCATTTATAACACATCAAAATACGATTTTAGCAGTCCATAACGAATCATCTCTAGAAAACAAAATACATGTTCAAATTATTTTTATGTTTATTTTATTTTTGAAAAAAATGAATAATTGTTTTTATTGGATATGTTATTTATTTTTATATATGTTATTTATTTTTATATATGAAAAAATCAATATAGTCACATGAATGGGTGTGAAATTTGAACATGTGTTTTGTTATGTAGTCACGTGAATGTCATATTTTGATGTGTTTTAAATGCTGTTATGACTGTCTGTTATATGTGTTTAAATGTGAAATTTGTCTATTTGATTTGAAACTTATAAAAATGTGAATTTAGCTCATCGGGCCTTCGGGCGACCACAATTCACCACCGTCGCCAGAAAGCATGTCGACCTGGGTTGGTACACTCGCCGGAATCTCTGACGACCATAATTCATCACCATCGTTAGAGGGATCACCGACCTCGAGGTGAGTTACCGACCTCGAGGTGAGTTTACTTCTACCATTACAGTGCACAATTTTTTTTTTGATTTTTTTAAAGGTTGGGTTTCTTGCTACGTCCCTAATTCTATTCCCAAAACATTACCACAGTTGTCACATATTTTCTTTCATTTAGGCCCCGTTTGGTAACGCGTTTGGGCAGATTCCGCTTTTTGAAAAGCTGAAAATCCCCAAACGCGCAACCAAACGGGTCGGATTCCGGCGGAATCAAAAGCTGGATTCCTTTTAATTTCTCTCTCGAAATCCGTGTTTTTAAAATCTCAAAAAGAACGTTTTTTTGGTCGGAATCGATTTTTTGAATTGAAAAGCAACTTTTTCTACCAAACATTAAACTCCTTCCAAATATTGATTCATGAATTAAAAAAAAAACATCCAAAAAAAATCAAAGGTCTAAAATCATCTTAAAAAGCAGCTTTATTCTAAAAAATCTACTTTTCAATCTATGTTTCCAAACGGAGCCTTAATAACGTACACACAAAATCTCCAACAACATTAAAAAATTGCCCTTCCAAAGCACGTGCCTCGCACGTGCCACCCTCCACAATCTGAAATTCACTCCGCCAAATCCATCATTTCTGCTGCTCTTTAAACCCTCGCAATCCCTCACCGAGAATCCAAAAAAAAAAAAAATCACCGAAAACGAAAAACCAAAACCCTAACCCTAATTTTTCAATGTCTTCCTTCAACAACAACCCCTCCTCCTCCTCCCCCTCCAACTTCGACACTCTCCTCCTCCAGAATCTGATGGGCCGCCTCCAGCTCCGGCCGCCCTACCTGAACACCAACTCTTACCTAGGCGACAGCCTCCACGACTTCATCCTCGCCGCCGACGATGAGGAGACTCCCCTCATCCCGGAAAATGACGCCTCCGATCGCTCCTCCTACCTCGCCAGGGAGGAATCGAAGCTCGAGAGGGAGATCATTCGAATCATCAATGGCGGGGACGTTCAAACCCTGAAACCCAACTCAGGTCAGTCGGTGGTGATCGGGGAACACCATATGTGTGTCGGTTTCCATGATGAGCCGGACTCGGATTACCGGGTCTGGGAGTGGCATGGGCATATTATGGTATATGATGAGGAGAATGGGTATTGCCCGGAGTATGTCTATGGGAATCACTTTGAACGGGTCTCGCCGGAGGCCAAGGGTGGCGGCCGAGGAGGTCGGAAGGAGGAGAAGAGCGGTGAGGGTTCCGGGCTGAAGGACATCATCAGTGGATTGGGTACAAATGGTGGACAGCGCGTTGTGCATCGGAACACCCTGAAGAACTAGGGAGGTATATGATAAGAAGAAGAAAAAATGATTTTTCATCTGATACAGTTTTTTCCTTTGAATAAATGGGAGAGGAAAAAGAAAAAAGAAAATGTTATAAGATGAGAAGTTGCATACTTCAATAATAATAATATATAAATATTTTTTTTGGCATAATGCATATTTGTGCAGTGATGTTGGTATGGTTTTGAAGTAGTTTTTCAGTTAGTATTGTTTAATTATGAAATAGTTGTTATATTTTTGTATGTGGCATGTTGTTTCCCATGGTATGAGAAGGTGGTTGGATTTAGATGTTATTTTCATACCTTGTTATGGAAAGCACATCGTGTTTATACTTTATAGGTAATGAATCATGTAAAGTGAGCAGCTAAAATTTGTTTTTTTGTTTTTTTATTATTCAATGTTTTGGTGTGTTTGTTTGTGTTTTCTCCTCATAATTGTAAGTTATGTCATGTGGATTGGACTTGTTAGTGATGTTTAGATGAAGAGAAGGCGGACATTGGATTTTTTTTTTATTTTTTTTTGGGATCAAGTTGTGGACCAGTAAGAGTCTCTGTTTTTTTTTTCCTTATCGAATGTTCTTAAGTTCTCAGTCTACTTTCTATGTGTGCAGATGAATAATTCCACTTTTCAGGTTCCCGAAACCTTTTTCTCTATTTTGACAGATAAGATTGTAGGCTTGTATTTGATGTTCAAATACGTTTAATGAGATCATCTTTTATATAACAAGAAAGAGAAACTACTATTTAATATTTGATTATTCTTTTGTCATGCTCACACTAACTGGTTGATAATGAAAAAAATTGATGTTTGGGATCAAAAAATTGTTTGAGACTAACTGATATGTTGACTTTGTTGACCCAGTTCACTAAACAAATCGTGTTAGACTAACTGATATGTTGCATTGTGGGTACGGTCTGCCATCTCTCTTTTTTCCATCAATCATGGATTACAGATTCAATAATTTCAGTGAATGCATATTTCTTTTTCACACTTATGAATGCACCCCAGTACTCAATACTTAAATGGCAGTGTCATGGCAGGTCAACACCATGACACTGCCTCATAAAAGTCTTGATCTGTGATCCAAAGTTAAATTCAACAAAGTGCTTGTAAATCTAATATCACTGAAGGCTAATCTTTGATACCTTTTCCACCATTCATGGTTGTTGGACATTAGGCAAGTATCCAAATTGGGCGTTCGTAGGTGTTTCTGACCAGGTTAGGATAACCATTGAGAGATGATTAGGTTGGTGGTTTTTAGAAGTTTTAACTACCCACCTATCTCTATCATGTAAAGATAATAACATATCAGATTTCAAAATATTTATCTGTGACTTATGTTCTTTCTCTCAACCATTGTTGTAAACAGAAGTCTGTACTGTGCATCAATGTTTATACTTTTGGGTGTTGTTTAAATGTACCGTGAGAATTTTCGTGAAAGAAAAACCACAAAAGCATGTGAAACATCCTCTTTTCGGAAACCACAAATCGTAGAAGGTAAACAAAAAAGATGAATTCATCTCTGCAAAATATTTTTTACATTGTTATTAGGTGAGGATGTTTTCATGCCTGTATATGCTTTATATGATGTTTAAAAGCGTTGCAAGAGCATTTGAAACCCATGAGTAGTGAAATTACAATGCTAAGATGCTTTAGTTTTTGCAAAAATAGCACCTTAAACATTGTCCATTTGGCCTGAGTTTTATATGATGAGAAATTGGATACTGCAATAATGATATTTATACACATTTTTAGGATAGTACCTTATTTGAGTGGTGATGTTTATATTGTTTTGAAGTAGTTTTTCAATTAAATGATGATATTGGAGTGTCATAGTCTTGTTTAACTATAAAACAGTTGTTATATTTATGGGTATGTGAAGGTGGTGTGATTTAGATGTTATTTTCGTACCTCAGATATGGAAGCACAGCGTCTTTGTAGGTAATGAATAATGGAAAGAGGTGAGCAGCTAAATGCTTTCGTGTATTTGTTCGCGTTTTCTTTTCGTAATTGTAAGGTGTATCACATGGGTTGGACATGTTAGTAATATTAGGTCGAAGAGAAGGCAGGCATTGGTTTTTTTTTTTCCTTTATTGGATGTTTTAAAGTTCTCAGTCTACTTTCTACAGATGCAGATAAGTTTTCTGAAACCCTTTTCTCCACTGACAGATAAGTTTGTAGTTAGGAGATTAATTAGATCTATTTATATGAACACTTTGAAATCTTATGCTCTGTGCTTGCATTTTATATTCAACACAACTAATGAGATCATCTTTTATATGGGAAGAAAGAAGAGCTAGCACTTAATATATGATTATGCTTTTGTCATGCTCACACTTATGGTAACCAGGTTACAATGGAAAAAAAAAGATGTTTGGGACCACAAAATTGTGTTAGAATAACTGATATGTTTACTTTGTGGATCCTGTCAGCTACTACATTATAAATGACAAGATCACGACGGGTGTCAACACCATGATACTGCCTCATAAAAATCTTGGTCATTCGTCATCAGTGCATCAAAATTTAACTTAAGCAAAGTGCCTGTAAATCTAGTACCATTGAAGGTTGTTGACACCTTTCCCCCCAATGGGCACAGTTGTTCAGGTAATGATTCAAATCAGGGCACCTTTTTAACCCGGATAACCATTGAAAGATGATTGGTTAGTGGGTGATATATTAGATTTATAACTATTCATCCATTTATTATCTTTAAGGATAAGAATGTAAGTATTTCAAAACCTTTATCGGTGACTTCTCTATGCAATTGTTGGTAACAAAAGTCAGTGACTGCATTAATTGTTTTCTCTCATAATATAGTGCTAGAATTTGTTTGTGAAAGAGAAACCACAAAAGCATGTGAAACATCTTATTTTCAAGTTTGTGGCTTGGTTTTTGGTTTACAAATCGTAGAAGCTACCTCGAGAACCTGGATCCCGCAAAATATATATTTCATTGGTATTAGAGCCATGTGAGGATGTTTTCGAGCCTAAGTATGCTTTATATGATGTTTAAAACATTGTTAGAGCTTTTGAGCCCCTGTAAACTTGAATGTTAATATGTTTTATTTTGTGTAAAAAATAAACCTTGAGAAGTACATGTCCATTCAGCCTGATTTTTTGATATGTTTGAAAATTTTCTAACAAGACTTCTTGTAGTTTGAAAGAAAAATCAAATCAATGCAAATATGATTTTTTTGTGCTAAAATGGCATCTTGAGATATACATGCTTATGATGCATGATTTTTGGACATGTTGTAGCCCATATGTGTGATCATATCTAAAAAAATTCTCAGCAAGGCTCCTTGTAGTTTGAAAGAATCAAACTGATCCTAACATGGTTATTTTGTGCAAAAATGGCATCTTGAGACATACATGTCCAGTTGCCTTGATTTTTGGATATATTATAGTGTGCATATGTATGATCATACCTGAATTTTTTTTGTATATTATAGTGTTTATTTCTCTTTCTGCTGAGTTTTATTGCTAGAGATTTAGATAAATTTATTTCCTTTTAGCGCGCATAGGATTAGAATCCTTGTCTCGTAATCTTTCTTTCGGTGTACTATATATGTTATTTCTGTGTGTGGTTTAGGAAATGTGAATCCTTCGAGTATAGGGTAGGAAATTGGATAATAAAGTTTAAAGTGAGAAGATGAATAGTTTTGGGGTGACTCACAATTCCCGCTTGTGATTTATCCTCCTGGAGTTATCCCAGCCCCTTTTAGTTAGACTTCTCGGCTACTATCTAGCTTTCTGTTTTCTCTTGTATTTTCTTTTATCTTCATAATTTCATTTATTTTGATCTTTTTTTCTTGTCTCCAGAACTGTACCCCTTTTTCTTAATGAAAGATGGTGGTAAAAAAATTCCACTCAAGAGGGAAGAAGAAGAAGATGACGTGCAGCTGTAACTTATCTATTTGTGATCAGTTTTTATAGATTTAAATGTGATCCACCATGATTTGGGTTTATTTTTACATCCAGTGTTCCACCTAACAGTTAACCCCCTGAGTTGGAAGTTAATCTTGAGACGCCCGATTGGTGAATGTGTGAGGTCCCTGACATGCCTTGGCTGAGACTAGTTGTTGAATAGGAAAACTAATGTATTGGTCACAATTAGACTTATGCAACCAGGGAGGGCTCCCACTAGACTGTGTGCATGAAAACTGGTAGGCATCCTACCACCATGCATTACTTGAGAATAAAAATTCTCCACAAGAAACATAAAAGGGAATAAGAAAAGAACGAAGGAAAAAACCCAGGGAACCCGGCAAGCTGTAGAAGAGGCATCTATTGTGCCAGGAGCCCCAAGCCACTCATCTATTGTTGGTGCCCTTGTTAAAAGTTAAATATCAACCTTTATTCTTCAGCTGCCATCTCTGTTTATTATCCTTGTCGTAGAAAAATGACCACTCTCTCTAAGTGGGCAATGTAAACAGAATTCCATGAACTCTTTTCTAGCTTCCCAATACGTGGAGAGTTGTTATTTCGAAGGTGCCCATGGTTGTCCAGTGAGGAACAAATAATTTAAATTCAAAATTTAAAATTTTTATGGTCTTTCAGGAAACTGCGGTGGAGGAAGGGAAAGTTGAACTTTCGGAGGCTCTCATGACAGCAGACTAATTGTTTTTAAGCTGTTCTATCTCTTTTCAAGGAGTATTTTTCTTCTTATTTTTCACTCTTGTTCTTCATTGTGTGTTCATAATCAACTAATAAGTTTTGTGTCGGCAAGTTGATTATTTATTTCATAATGCACTTAATTAATTTACAGAATTATGCTATAGGTCCTGTGACCTGATGTTGGTTGGTGCCCTAAAAAATGGTGGCTTATGAAGCATTTGATTATTTCTGCATGATTCGAGTATATCTTTCAAAATTTTGCATCCTGTAGATCATCAATACTGAAAACTGTCATATATGTGATAATTTTCAAGAGATTGGACTGTTCTAACTTGCAAATGCTAGAGATAATGAATATTGGTCAGTGTTGAAAACTTTTTCGAGTTTCTATGGTAGTGGAATTATAGGATTCCAATGGAAGAGATGTTTAACAATGCTGTATTAACTACTTGAAGCTAACAATGGTGAGTCCTGACCGGCTGAAAAGCTAGATGAACCTGGTAAACGGTCAGTTTTTACTTTTGTCGCATTTGTGATTTTTTAATTTGGTTTGTCATCACATCTCCCTGTCATTCCCCATTTTGATGTTATAAAGGTGACTGGACAGTTGCATCTTTCTATTAATCTGCATCTTAAAGAGAAACAAATTGATAGACTAGATTGTAAGAAAGTGACCCATTAAGAAATGAATATGGACATGTAATGATCAATGTTCAATTTCATTATTTCGTTAATGAAAGAATACATTAGAAGAGTGAACCAATTAAGTATAAATTAATTGAGTTTTTATATGGTTCAACTTCCATGACTATCCATTGAATGATGAATTTAGAAATACACAATGTATAGAGAGTAATTGTGTGTATCCCATTAAGTGGTACATAATGTATGTACATTTTCATTAAGTGATAGAGAATGTATATACATCATTTTAAATTGTGTACATGAATTACCATTGAAATGAGGAAAATATTCAATGTCTTTGTATTCCCAACACCCATCCATTATTGGATACATTCCCAAAACATTTAGTAGGTTCATTGGATTCTTCAATGGGTTTTAAGAATCCAATTTATGTTTGAGTGTGGGAGGGTTCCCCCTCTCCATCTATAAAAGTGAGTGGACTCCCAACTCATTATTCATGTCTCACAACATCTTGTGTTTGCACAAGCAAGAGTAAGTCCACTCCATAGAGAGATAGGAGAGTGAAGAATCCTTCTATTTTTATTTCAAACCCTTGTACCAAAGGAGGTTATTTACCATGGAGAAAGGTTTGTGTATATATATATGTATATATATATATAAATATAATGATTCCGCATTATTGTAAAATATGATTATAGTATTCGTAAACATGTTAATCAATATCCTAAGTGCTATTATGATTTATTTTACATAGATCTATTCTTCTTTTCAATTAACGATATACGTCCTCTTTCTGTAAAAAAAAATTGAGGAAAGCTGATGATAATATCATGAATAAAATTTCCTTTCCTGACAAATAGATGGTGCTTGAGTAGTGGTTTCTTCTTTAAATGAGGGCATTCATGTACAGGTGTAACTTGGATGGGTTGAATTTGACTCAACTTGACGTTTGGTTGGATTTGGGTCGGGGTTCTGATATTTTAGAGTTTCTTTTGTGTATTTATAAATAGAGCATTTGACTATCTTATATAATAAGAATAATTCTTTTTTTCTATATTAACATCAATGAAAAAAAATGTTTTTTTACTAGTAGAGCTTTTTAACCGAGTAGCATACATTTTGTCGTTCGTCGAGAAACCACTGCATGAGAAAACAGATTCTGTATTGCGAAAAGCATTTGTTGCAACAGATGAGTAGTTTTTTTATCTCGTACAATTTGTGGGTATTTACTTTTAGCTTTGGTAAATATCCAAATAACCCTCAATTTATCTAAAATTCATATAACTCTCTGATTTTTTCTAAAGTTCATATAATACATATGTAAATTCAACTAATATCATGAGTTAAATTTTTATTGACAGATAAGAAATATTCTACTAATATTCTGTTTGGTTAACTTTGCATGAAAACACAATGTATTAAAAAAACTTATACAATGTATTAAAAATATAAAAAATCATATGTAAATAATGATTTTACCCCTCTTAATAGATTATAAAATCTTATCTGAAGAAATAAAATCAATATTTACAAAGTATTTTTTGCATTTTTAACACATTATAGGTGGTTTTTGGTAGATAATTTTTTTAGTCAAGGTTAACTAAACAGAATATTCATCATCTATCAATAAAAATTTAACTAGAGAGGTTATTTGGATTTTTTTAGGGGTTATTCGTGTTTTTAAGGATTATATGAATTTCAGGATATGTCAATGGGTATATGGATTTCTGATAGGTCACAGGGGGGTTATATGAATTTTTTCCTTATACTTTTTTAGTAATGTTGTTTCTTTTTCACTCTTTTCAATGACCTATAAGTGTAGGCAGCATGCATATATTTCGTGTAAATTTTGGATCCCTTTCACGTGTAGTAACATCTCTGTGACAAGTGGGTTTCTTTGAAATATTTTTTTTTAAAATGTATTGTAGTCAAATTCTATTTCAAATATGAAAAAAAATGATTGAACGAGCAAATAAGATAAGAAAAATAATAGAACGAGTGCTGATGAAATAAAGAAAAGAAAGATCACACATGCAAAGTGCCTTGATCGACGATCCCCCACACCGCGAAGGCCTCAAGGCAATGTCAAGTAGAAAAGGCTTCTACAACACACTCCCCGAAGACCATTGCTACACGGTAACGAGGAATGCATTATATTTCACACAAATGAAATATATTTGGATGATGTTTGATCATCAATCTTCATTGTTTGTATAGAATTAATAGAATTAGTACTCTCTTTAATTAGAAAAGACAGCAGGTTTGAGGTTTGTATTCCATCCAACATTTCTGATTGTGATTGTCTGAATGTTTAATGTTGAGCCTGAACTTTATTCTTCTGTAATGCGATAATCTGATGCGTTCACGGCATGATATTTGTGATACTATTTCTGTGTTTGCGTGTTATTTGAGATTTGGTTTCTATTCACACCTTTTATTCATAGTTTATGCATGTTTAATCAAACAACAAAAAAAAAAATTATTACGTTTTTCTAAACCCTATCAAACATTAAAAAATTTATGATAATTAAAATGAGTTATTCCTTATATATGCAGAAAAGGTTACATATCTTGAAATATCTTGTGTCACCATCAACTAGGAACTATCCCCCGTTTGGATAGTGGAATTAAGTTATTCTGGATAGATAATTATGACAGTATAGATAACAAATCTACAAGAATAAGAGATTTTATGTTTGATTATGTTTTTTTATTCTCATTGGAAAACATAAGAATAAATGTTGAGTTGTTTGGTTGATAAGGAATAAAATATAAATAAAATGTAAAAAAATTGATTTGACATGTGGACCCTTTGATATATAAGAAGTGTTGATAGGTGATTTGATGTGATAAAGTGTAAAAAATTTATTTGATATGTGAGCCCATGGAAATAGATAAAGTGAGTATAGTTTATCCTAGGGGCTACTTAGAATTGTTATACTCTCTTATACTCGTTTAAACTGGCTTAGTAATACCAAGTTATACCCTACAAACAAACAACTATTTTCCCTATCCATTCTTATACCACCCTTATATTACCCTTATACTCGTTTATTCCGCTATCCAAACGGGGGGAAAGGTTTGAAAGCGATGGTATATGGTATATAATTATGATAATAAGCTGAAATGATATTATAATAGGGAAAATGGATATAACTTCTTGAAAAGTTAGTTAAATTGGTTTTATAAAATTGAAATATCATCACAGGTTCCTATGTTTTTAGAAAATTATTATTTCAGTCTCTACCGTCACTACACATTAAAAGTTATTCAAATGCCCTCACCCTTTATTTTTATTGGAATAATCGATCTCCCTAGGAGCTTATGAAAACTGGAAAAAGTCTCTATCAAATTGGTAAATCCCCTCAGGTGCCTATCATATTTGACAATATTTATTTTAATCTCTACTATAACCAAAACTAATTAAATATGCTATTGACTTTAACCATATATGATAAATTATAATAATACTCTTTTAAATTTTACTTTGATACAATAATCAAATTTGTGGTTGATCTTAAAAGGATTTATTGATTTTTATGTATCTATTTTTATTTTTACAAGTTTCGATGGAGTTGTATCAATTTTTTTTCCTTTTTTTCCATTGGTGAGTATTATGATAGCAGGAGAATTCTCAAGGAAAAGGAAGAGCCATTTTTATCATAAGAAAGACGATCAAATTTTTCATGTTTTGTAGGGATTATTTGGATGTCATTTATTGGAGCTCTGTTTAATAAACGGAATATTCTTAAAATAATCCCTATATACTAACAACAATTCGATTCAGAGACTAAATGCATTAATCATACATACTTTTTAGGGGTCTATGACGATTTTCTAATTTTACAAGAACTAAAACCGATTTATTAACTTTCAAATAAGTTATATCAATTTTTTCCATTAAAATATGAGAAGGATGTTGTAAATATCTCCGCGACTACACTATCATTTTCTTAATCTTCATATAGTTCAGTTGCTTAATCTTCATATTTAGCAAAGGCATTGAAGTTTAAGAAAGTGATTTCAAACTTAAAAAAAAATCATTCAATATAGGAGGGATGTCACATTTTAATCCTAATTTAATGAAACTCGAAATTTCCATTCCGTCCCTACAAAACTTGTTTCATCGGCCCTTGGCTAAGGTAAGGAAACCTCAAACTTTAACAATTAGCATATCATTTGAAGAACTTTTTTTTTCTTTAAATATAAATAGCAGCCTGATTCACTAGCCATTTCTGTATTAGCTATTACATAAATGACTTAAAAACAATTTCATCAAAATTCTAGGAATAAAGTACTATTTGATTACATATTTATTAGAAAAAATTAATTAGCGTCCTGTGATCACTCATCTATTATTTTTAGGTCCCTAAGAATTTTTAAATTTCTTTTAGGTCCTTAAGGCATTGAAACATTATTTTTAGATCCCTCTAGTCAGATGTTCAAAAAAACCACAAATGCTATCGTCCAATTGTGCGAAAGTTAACAATATACTAAAGAATGTTAACAGTGTACTAGAGATATTTAACAATGTACTGGATAGTGTTTACATTGTACTAAAATAATTGGGTGGAGAGCATTTTATACAAAAGTTAACAATGTATTGAAGAGTGTTAAAGTGTTACTAGTATACTGAAGATACTTAACAATGTACAATGGAGTGTTAATGATGCACTAAAATAATTGTACATGAGACATTTTTGGTATTTTTTAAAATATTCAACTGAAAGGACCTAAATATAATTTTTCACTGCACCTAAAAAACTTAAAAAAAATTTAAGGATCTAAAAATAATAGACGGACGACAACATAGACACTCATTAATTTCCCCTATAAATTATAAAAAGATAAGTCATAATCAACCACCAATCCAAAAACTGCGTTAAGCATACATCCACAAATAAAACAACAACATAAAATCAATGCAAGGCACTTTTTTTTGTTTTTTGAGTGTTTCAATGCAAGGCACTTTATCATCAACCAACTGAATAATCACCAGCTAGTAGCTGGCATTATATTTCCTATTTTCATAATTCTCAAATAATATTTCATTTCCCCAAACCTCAGACCATTCAATGTGACATTGTGATCAACCCCAAAAAAAACAAAAAATCCAGTTGATTTAAACCATGGAGCCTGTCAATATTTTATTGCCTAATTATTACTCTAAAAAATAAGTCATATTAACAGAATTTAATAAATGTGTCCGTGCTATTTTTTGTTCCTTACAAACTTCTTGAGAGTCAAGTCCTTGGATGTTGTTTGTAACAACAATTCAAATCTCAATTCTCAAAAAACTTTTCCACATAAATTAATGTCTCCACTACATATCACTCACTGCAATCAGATCAAATGTATCAAATAAACCCTACTCCATAGAAGACAAAACTATGGCATCATTGATGTCTACTATTTCTTATTTCTGTTCTTCAGAAATAAATACAAGTACACCAATAAAAAATGTGTAGCCCAAATCTACCATACTTAATTTTACGAAATAGGACACATATAGTATATTTAATTAAGTCACTGAAAAAAATGATATTAAAAGTAACATACCTCTAAAAGGATCATCCTGCAACAAATTATCATTAAGAGAATTCTGATGGCCAAGCAGCCCACTGCTCCCTATCCAACACAACCTACAAATGCCCCATGTACTCCATTTAATCAAAACAGGCAATCAATATTGGATATCACACATTTTTTTCTATCTATGATGGGTTAAAGATATGTGGGCACTTTGATCAACAAAGGCAAAGATGAACATATCTAATACATCTTGGAAAATCTAGACATCTGCGTTCACAGGGTGATGCAATTTAACAGTCTATCAAAATCTGAAACTCAAAAATGCACACAGGCCTAAAAAAAAGTCCTAATGAAGTGATGCACATCTGAATAACCATCGTAACAGAAAATACTTTCTACAACCTGTTAGATAGAGTGACCAACAAAATAAAACAATGAATATCAATGTATAAATTCTGTTACATTGATTAAAAAAAAAAACAAACAAACAATGTATAAAGATTATAATTCCTATTTAGAAATCAGCGACTTTAAACCTATAACACGCTTAAATAGGCTGTTAGTGCATCGTCAAAATAACCTATATTGTGACAGTGGGGAAAATTTCCACTAATTTAAAACCATTGCAGATCACTTAAATTCCAATTTCAGTATATATGGAAGAATCGAACACATCTTAGACAATACCTGAACAAAAAGCACATGAAATATAGGTACCTGATCTTTGGGATTTAAGGGAAACCAGAAAATCCCCCCCACCCCACAAAAACAAGATTTAAAATAAAAGCATCTGCAAGCACAGGTTTCAATCACATAAAGTACTATTTTTTTATGCAATGTAGGAAGCTTACCACCATTCATTGATAGAACATCACACAGATGAAAGATTTGTGAACAACCAGGACCTATAAATAAAAAATCCATCAACTTATCAACGACCATACACATTAAAGCCATGCATTAAGAATATATATATATATATATGGGATCCGATTAATGCGGTTTACGGTCGGTGCGGTGCGCGATCAGGGCCGTCGATCACGGGTCCATCGCATCGGACGGTCGGGTGCGATTCACGTCGACCGTTGGATGCGATGGAGCGATCGACGGCCCACGTCGTAAACCGCACCGACCGCACACCGCACGTAATCGCGACCATATATATATATATATATATATATATATATATATAAGCCACAGCAGAACAAGAAGAAGCCACACCCATAAATGCAACTTTTGCTAAAACGAACTAATAGTAAAACCAAGATAAAGCATCCACTTCCCAGTTATTATAGAACATTCTAATAGTGTCGCCTACTCCCACAAACTGTTGCATATCATTAGCTTGTACACATCAAGCTACAAGGCAATTCTTGAAACATAGGTTTCACAAGTTTCACAAATAACAAATCACATGATATATTTGAAATCATTGTTCATTTTCAGGGGAAGATAAGGATAGCATAGTAAACCCTACCAACAAGCCCCATATTAGGTCTAAAGTCTAAACCAATTCAAACAAATCCACAAAACTATTGACATTCTTCCACCAAAGCAACTAGGCCTGCACGAAATGAATTCTCCATTACAGACACCACCATACAAACTTAAGTGGCACGACCTCTGATGACATCAAGGCCCATCTCTGTTGGATCAGTGGCTTGCAACTCCACCTGGATGCCATCCAGTTCCCTCTTGAATCTGTCCTTGGAGCTCGCATACAGCATCTTACTTCTCACCCTCGACGAATCAGGAGACCTTAAAAAGACAAGACAATAAGAAACAGAAAAAAGAGTGATTGTGAAAAAAAATAACTATGTCACAACAAATTGGCAATTTAAGCCGTGTTCAACAGGGGAACATAAGAAAAACATACGTCAAAGAACGAGATAAGTAAAAGAAAATGTTTTTTTTTCTGATATAACAATGCATTTGGATAATGCATGGTATATCATGCCAAGGTGGGCCTTGAGTGTATGCAAACTAAACATGGCCAAGGCAAGCTCCCAAAATGGGGCCTCATAAACGTTCACACAAAGAAAAGTTTGGTAAGTATACACACATTTTTTTACATAAAAAGAAGAAGGAATTCAAAGGCCCTCCCTGCATGGGGGTCCTAGGCGGGCGCCTAACCCATCTAGGATCAGGGCCAACCTTACATCATCCAAATTGTTTGGATTCCCAAAAAAACTAACTAAAATATAGATCCAAGAGGTTACCAAGCAATGAAAAAGATCTTGCTCTTCTGGCAATTCTCTTCAGTCACAAAATCGAAATCATAGATAGCGTATCGACACTCATTCTCAGGAAGGGAAGCAGCGAAATCCTCATAGCCAAGAGTGGGTTCCCCAAGTTTTTCCACAATCACCTGCTTGAGCTTCTCATCGATCTTATAAACGATGAAGCGGTAAGTTCGCTTTGCCTTCAGCTCCAGAAACTTTAGCTTGCAGTCATCATTCACAGCCATCCCTGATGCTGCATTCGCCTGTTAAAAGAGCAATAACCATTAGAAATCCGCTAAAGCATAAACAAAGACAAATCTGTACATATGGCTGCATCAACTGAAACATCAGAAATGAATATATTGGCATGATATTATATTTCCTTCAAATACATACTACATAAAAAAACACATCAGCCTAGTTTCCTATGCATGGACACTTAAGTTTAGCAAACAATGCACATCAAAAATGAATTTATTGGCATGATATTGTATTTCCTTCAAGTACATACTACGTAAAAAAAAACATCAGCCTAGTTTCCTATGCATGGGCACTTAAGTTTATGCAAACAATGCACAGGCATACAATAAATTCCTTTTCCCATTCTCCCCACATAAATTAAATACAGACCAGTTCATAATATGGGGAGTAAAATAAATGCACACGTCAATATTGAGAAGATTTGCAATCTCCCAAACCACCACTAGGGTGGGGTTATATCATTCATCAAGGAGCCCAAATGTGTCCATCATTTACAGAACGAATTATAGTCCACCAAGTTTAACGAAATTAAACACATGAAGGGATCCAGGTGATCCCAAGTTACATTGAAAACACCTGATCTCTATATAATGTTTTCTGAAGAACTGGGCCAGGCATCATATTCCAGCAGAACATTTACAGACCCTGGGGGGCTAGGAGATTTCTAGTTACGGGAAATGATCAAGCGTTCTTGAGTTTTGCAGGGATGCTCTGTGAGTTGAGAAACACCACTGTAATAACCAATTCTTGGGCCATCCCACTTTTTTTTTTCATTTCTCCTCAGCCTTTTGAATCAAAGTGGCATCTGCCATTTTCAAAAATAATAATAATAACTGTAATAACTACTGATTTATTTTATTTTATTGAAACTACTGAATTCATAAACGTAACAAATGATGTGATCTCTTCAGACCCCAAGCAACAACACTCACTGCTTAACATTTATCTAAAAAGCCCATCCAACAGTAGTAACTTTAAGGAATGGAAAATATGAACTCGTGCCCCTGTTCATTCAACATACCTATAATACTCCAGGCAACAACTAAATAAAACCAACTTTACTCATTTGATATTAGAATTGCCACAAAAACGAATAGATATATTAAAACACCTTTGATCACACACGACAAAAGTATTCATCACAAAAAAAAAATTGTATAAAAATCAGACATACAAAGCTTCAAAACATCTAATCAGTGAACGAAATTTTATAATGCCAGATTTGATCCGTCAATCCGTATAAATCCATTCTCTTCCCCTCCAACAATCAATCACCAAAACGAGCAAAAAAATACCACACAATCCAGCGCTTCAAAACCACCGAAATCCAACACGAAACGTACAATCCATCAAATCAACAACCAGAAAAGGCTCCTAGAGAACCCTAAACACGAGATCGCGTGAAATCGCAACCAGACACGACGATTCGAACTTCAAAACGTTGAAACCCTAAACGTAGATCACAGAAAAGGCAAAAGAGCAAGAGAAGAGGCAAACCATGTCTGAAGAGCCGATCGACGACAACAGAGAATCACTTCTAGAGAGAGAGAATCGAAGAAGATGTGCTTTGTAAGAGAGAGAGAGAGAGGGCTCCGAAATTAAAGCGAAAAGAAGCGTAAGAGATGAGAAGACTCGGAAATGTAAACTCTGCTTTTGTTGAAACCAAAAAATATAATATAATAATTATATCCAATAATATTTCTACACGTTATGGTACACATGTATGTATGTATGTATGTATGTATGTACGGCATGATGCATTTACACGGACAAGATAATTCCGGTCTCGAACAAAGAAAGCAATATCGGTGTAATGGAAATTTGGATGGAAACGAACGGTCGGGATTGACAGTATGGGAACAAGCAAAATTATAAAATAAAATTTTAAATTGAATTAAATTATTTACTTATTTATTGCCAATTTTAAAAGACTTTCGAACGATTAGAACATCTCCAATGGAACATACTAACTTAACTAAGATGTTAAAGTGACATGTCAGCACTTTATCCATCAACTAGACCATCATTTACTATATTCTTATTTAGTTAGTGATTGTGCTCCAATGGACTAACTAAATAATTAGTTAAAACAATAGTGGGTCCATCTCTCCACCCAGTCAAAGCTCTCCACCCACCCAAAATAATATTTTTTTGAATATTTTAAATGGTGGAACCCACATTTGATTGGCTAAAGCACTGGCTAAAATTAACATGAAAACTAACATATGACAAGTGGGATCCACATTTAACATACTCTTAACACTTTCATTGGAGCACCATTTTTACATCTTTTATAAAAATATGACACTTAATTAGTGAGTTAACATTGTCCATTAGGAGATGCTCTTACATTAGATAGAGATATTTTTAAAATGAGTTCTTTTCTCTCTCTTCATCCATTTATATCTCCTCTTGATCGTTCTGAAATTGCCCTTGCTCAAGTGTTCGTTTGGGTGTGCGATCAGCACCACCGTGATGAGGGAAGCGACAAAGCAACATAGAAATGTTGTTGATGTTGGCCAAAAATACACATGCACCATCAACACCCCCCCCCCCCCCCCCCTTTTTTTGTTTCATATGAAGGTCGCGTTTGTCAGTGTCCACGAACGCTACCGCCCTCATAATAACGTAGTGTCAAACACTGTCTTTAGGTCATAACCTTATATCATTTGTTGGTGAAATCCTATGAGATTCCGTGAGATTTGTTGAAATATGTTACATCCAGGCAATTCAATCATAATCGTGCATGATTCAATAGGATATGGCGCCTCCTAATGATTCAATGATAATCAGATGAGATTCGACAAGATATGATCATGTCTTTATAAAGCAAGATATAATAAGACCCAAGTTATCTGATTAGCCAATCTTCTCTTTTTGAAAGACACCACCCCCTCGTAGGCGAGGTGGTAGAGTTGCACCCGCTCCATGCCTCCATGTGGTCAATCTGGCTTCGATCCCAGTAATCCCCATGTTGAGCTATGGGTATTGCATTCTGTTGTGTTGTTATCTGTCTCTTATATGGCTTTTTTTTTTAAAGACACTATCAAACAATTACTGGTATGTGTAGCGTGATGTGACTGGACTCACGGTCGTGACAGACCCTGAATTAGGCCATAAAAATGGGCCCTACATTTAGTAATGGCTTCAACAGGGGTTATACATCATCAATGCACCGTTGGCGAATATAATTAAAGAAAAAAATGGTGGACCCAGTGGCAACTTTCGGCTGTGCACGATTCCGACAACTAGTCTAAGCAGCTACTTTATATCATAATATAATATTATGAGAATTTAATTAAAAAAATTTTGAAAGAATAGAATTTAATAAATTGTATCCAAGAAAAACTGTGTATGGTTTACATTTTGCGTTCCGACCCAGTGAGCCAATTTTGAAAATTTCACAATATATGTTTTAATAGATGACAATTGTTCATCAAAATGAGTTGATGAGGTCTCCACCTCCAAACCTAATAAAAAATGAAATATATATATATATATATATATATATATATATATATATATATAATGAGTGATTAGATGCGGTGTGCGGTTGAGTGCAGTTGCGACATGGATCGTCCAATCACGGGTCCATTGCATCCGACGGTCGGGTGCGATTCACATCAACCGTCGGATGTGATGGACCCGTGATCGAACGACCCATGCCGCAACCGCACCCGACCGCACACCGCACATAATCGTTTCACTATATATATATATATATATATATATATATATATATATATATATTATATATATATATATATATGCCGACGATTACGATGCGGTGTGCGGTCGGTGCGGTGCGCGACGTGGGCCGTCCGATCGTGGGTCCATCGCATCCAACGGTCGACGTGAATCGCACCCGACCGTCCGATGCGATGGACCCGTGATCGACGGCCCGTGATCGCGCACCGCACCGACCGCAAACCGCATGTAATCGGATCCCATATATGGTCGCGATATATATATATATATATATATATATATATATACACGTATACCATACCAAAATGATAAGATCATCCTCTATTTTAATCAAATTTATTTTAAACAAAAGAGAAATAGTTTGGATCAAAATCTTTATCCAGCTTAATAAAAAAAAATGGCTCAAAGAATGATCTTTCTCAAAACCATAACAATGACACCGCGAATTCTCTTTCAAATAAGAAAGAGAATATATCCCCACGGTCCAAATCAATGGCGAAAGAGACCACACAACGGCAACTTTAGCATGCATACGGGTCATTTTCATACTTATGTATGTATATACGTATGTTTGTATTATTGATAAATCATCTCAACATACAAATATGAATATAATTCAGAAAGGGATATAAATACAAAGGAATCCAATTTATGGACGGCTTTTATAATAAGAAAATTGATAGAGTCAACTCTATGTGTATCTCCCTCCAAAGCCATAACCAATATATATTCACATATGTTAGTATATACTATTAATATATATATATACGGGAGCGATAAGGTGCGGCGTGCGGCAGCGACATGGGCCGTTCGATCGCAGGTCCATCGCATCCAACGGTCTACGTGAATCGCACCCGACCGTCCGATGTGATGGACCCGTGATCGACGGCCCACGATCGACGCCGCACCTAGTCGGCCCCCATATACAGGGGCCGATATATATATATATATATATATATATATATATATATATATATATATTAAGATAGTCGGCCCCCATAATCGGCCCCCATATATATATATATATATTAAGATAGTATTTTTTTTTTGAAAAAATAAAAAGCATTCAAATTTTCTTACATTGTCATAATGCATTATACACTATGTATACTGCATTATCACATTATATAAGTGACTTGAAGACTATTTCAAGAATGTAGAAAGGACTACAAAATGAATTGAGTGTATCGACGCTATTTAACACAATGCCAATACTCATAACATCATGTTCAACAAGTCTCAAATACCCATCAAAAGAACTGCTTGAAATATTCAAATTAAGCATATATAAATTGAACAAAAACTACTTGAAATATTCAATTAAACAAAGATTACATAAATTGAAGTACCACACACTTCGAAGGTCTAAAACATGTCTTTGATTTAACAGAATAACATGAACTTTCGATCCATAGAGGGTCACTAATAAAAGAACCCCAAGACCTTGCCGCCGACGTTCTTCCTCCTCGCCTCCTCGTGGTCCATGATTCCGGCGGATGTTGTCAGCACGATGTACCCAAACTGTATTCATCCATTGTATTTCTCGAATAAATATTAATAAGCCTCAAAGATCTTTTATTCAAGGAAAACGTTGTGCACTTATGCTCATTCCTTTTTGAGGTAATTATGCATGCTCGCATGAATTGAATACATATATTTTTATGTTATTCGTAACAAAGTATATACTAACACAGCATAATATATCCTACACTAGACGATTTCAAAAGATGTGTTAGTGACATGGCATCTGCAAAAGCGAATTTTTGGTACCTGTCTTGAAGGAAGCAACCTAGCTGTCCAGGGCTCGATATCCATGACACCGACATCAAAGCGAGGGCTGATAACACCGCACTTGTTCAACCTCCCGTTCAGTTCAACCACTATTTTACCGGATCTGTGATCGTCAACATACTCAAACTCTCCAATGTAACCTTTGAATGAAACAGGAGTTGATGATGAGTTTAGAATAAAGACGCAGGTTAAAATGCATGTTCAATCAGATCACGGTCAGTTCAAGAACATGACTTCTTCAGATTGGAAAATAATAGAGATTAAATGTTAGGTAGTGTCTCAAAGCTGATTTGGACAGCTTTTATAGATTCCACTTTTAGGAATCATGTATAATCCAATCTCATTTCCAAAAGCCCTTAGGGGTACCAACTTTTGAAGAATGCAAAAAACAATTATTATTTAAAAATAGTTTTTTAAGAATGTAACAAAAGTATGTTTCATAGAAAGCTAATATCAAAAGGTGCTTTAAGTAAAAATCTCTTTCTCAAACTCTTTTCCATGCGCTACCTTAGGGAATGAATTTACCGGACGGACAGAAAAAAAATGCACCAATCAATGCCCAACATTATGCAGTTTGCCATGATAGGTAGAAACAGCTGCCTGCAGTATGCAGGTATACATGCAATAACAGTAATTTTTAAAAAATCATAAGAGAGGGAGTGAGAATTGGAATCAAACCATGCTTCTGCATGACGAGGAGAAACTTGATGATCACTTTGGATGAGGGCCTGACCATGACTTGTCTCTTGCCCCGCTTCTCAGCATTATACATGCTCTTGAGAGCATCATTCAGAACACTTACTCTCACCATCTTTCCTGGGAATCAGTGTCAAAGCATTACATGAGTTGAAGGAATTAAGATTATGCCGTGCTTTAAAACCCGATCCATCATTAGTAGAAAACAAGGTGCTATTTTGTAGAAATGGATTTTACAGATGTTATAAAAACATTCCTCGACAAGGTCTTACGTTATGAACTCGCTAGAGGATTTTCTCAATAACATCCATTTTCTACGTACATTATGAACTCGCTAGAGAATTGACTCAGCCCCTCTGATCATCATACAGATGAACCCAAGAACATGTCATGTCACTCCTGCAATACCCTATCTCATTCCATGTATTCTTTCTCAGCAGATCTGTTATGTATGTTAAAACTTGCATGCAAAATGTCTATATATTTTACAGTTGGTGCCCTAATTCAGAATTTTTTTTGTGGTGCAACAAACAAAAACAATCAGCATATAATCTGAATTGATAGAGCTCAAAGAGCCAAGAATTGCACAGGCCAACTCTCCAGGTGCTGCACTACCAAGTTAAACACTTCTTTCATGGATTTTCATGACGGTCTAAAAGGGGGATTTAATCAGTACTTAGAATAGCTAAGATCATGTACCTCTACACCCTGGCTGCAATTATAAAACCCTTAACTGCAGTCTGCTTATATTTAATTTCACACACAATTATCTTAGACAGGTGGGAACAAATATTCTTATTCTCACCGGCAAGCTGATGGCTTTCCCAAATTGGACTCTCAACAAGTATTGGATGCCTCTATGAGCATGCTGGCTGACTGATCAATGCACAAGATATTTCAGAAAGATTAAAACTTCGATTTTTATTTGAAATATGAATTTATAGATCTAGTGGTATAAACTATAAAAGGAAACATCAAACAAGCAATATATCATCACAAAGAATGTGGAGAATGTAAAAGTGCATTTGGTTTTGGGGGATAAAACAAATTTGGAATTTGAATTCCATGAGACTTGGTTGGAATTGCTACTCCTGGTAACAAATCAAGTACCCACATATTTGGGAATTCATGTGACAGATTGGGGGAAACTTGGAATTCCAATAAAAAAACAAATTGCCTGGAACTGGAATTATAAATAGTAATCTGGACTCCAGCCATTCCACAAGTTCAAAGGCACCCCCGGGATGAGATTGGATTTTGTGGATTGGTCAAATTTGATGAACTTCCAAAGGCATTCTAAATCAGTGCAATTCTTCTTTCTTTCTCAGTTCTCATCTAAATAGGTAGATGAACATTCCAACTCCAATTCCCAAATAATGAAAAATTCAGTGCCAAACAAACCAATTCCTGTGAAGGTAAAGCTCCAATTCCAGCTCATTATTGGAATTTAAGCTGTGGGTTTGGAATTAAACGATTTATTGGAATTCTTCAAGAACTGGTTAAATTCATAAGTGGCTAGAATTGCAATTCTAGGAGTAGGTTGGAATTGGAAGACCAACCAGTTTAGGTAATTAGGTGAGAATTGAAATGAAGAACTTGGGATGACCCATGTAGATAGTTACTAGGAATTGGAATCATGGCTCCCAATTTTAATTTCACCCCAATTCCATGGATGTGACTACACACTGGAAATGGCTAAAACTAACAATGTGATTCCTGAAGCAAATTCCTTTTCTGGAATAAATAAACCGATCCATTTCCATGAACCCCTCCCTCCCTAGCAGTCCCATGTTGTCAAACAATAGTCTTCTCTTTCTTTGTCAACCCTCTTTCTCTCAAATTTAATTTCAACAAAATATAGGACATAAAACAAGTAAAAGAATTGAATTCCAACCAATTCCCATGAAATTTTAATTCTGGTTCCAACTTACTTTTCAATGTAAAGGCAGATTCAAGGGCAGAGCCAATTCGGGCCTAGTGGGGGCAGCTGCCCTAATAAATAAAAATTAGCAAGTGTTCCCCATCTACCACCACTAAAAAAACACTTACAAATTCCCTAACCCAGTAGTAAAAAACCCAACACCTACGTGCCAAGCCCAAATATTTGTAAGGCATGTTGCCATGTCATGTTTGTAATGCAAAACTCCAAACCACTCCCCAGTCTCTCGCCCGAGAATCCATAATTGTATAATCGAATGGAAGATTAATGACTAAATGATTGTTTAATCACATACATGGGAAATGGTGTTTTGAATGAGAAAATTTAACAGTTCCATGATATGAGACGTCATCAAGGAATACTGTAATCTTATATGATATTTTAAAAAACATTAAATGTTATATTTCAGCAGGTTTGGTCAACACGATTCAGGTACTCCGACAGTACGTGAAAGAAGAAACACTAAACAAATAACTTACTCTGTGTAAAAGGCAATCTAGGGCATAATTTTACATGAAAAAATGTACAATCATCAGGATTCAAAAATCATATCTCGGTCTTGTCGATAAAAGAAGAATCTACATATGGATATCCAGCAAGTATTTCTCTCCAACAAACAGCTTGTTCAATTTCACATTGTAAAATCTGATAAGATGACATCCTAACTGAGCTAAAACAATGGTTGCTGTGCGTGATAACCAATGCAATTGACAGTGACATCATAACAAACAATTAAGATATCGGAATCGAAGAAAGCCTTCAAATGAGATCATGTCTTCATAGAGGATCAAATCAGAAGAACAAGTTTATTAGCTTAAAAGGTAAATAAAGACAGATGCAGACGCCGAAAACACAGATCGAGCGATAGAGACCCCAATCGGAGTTCAAAGAGTGGACGAAAAGCGGATTAGAAGTGTTGATCGATGGATCGAACCTTTCGAAGTGGAGCAGATCGGACGGCCGTTGAGGTCTTCGAGAGACACTACGGCGCAGGAGACGACGAGCGAGGCAGAGACGGCTAGGGTTTTCGGAGGGGGGAGATGCAAGGGCGGGTTATAGTGGGTTTTTTTGGGGAGAACTGATCTGGACCGTCCAAATAATGGCTCTATTCCGATAATTATATCGTCTTTTTTTATACCGTCTAAAATATAATACTATATGCATCATTAGACGAGTTATATATTTCATTAAAAAATTTATGTTTTTTTAAAAAATAGGTTTATTTAATTTGAAATGCAATAATATACATTTTTCATTAAATCAAATGCCGTTAGTAGATATTAACTATTTTTTTTAAATATAAGCATATACTGTCTGCATTTTGACTGTCAAAAATACTGAGTCTAACATTTTTCTTGGACAAATGCTCTGGATTACTATTTGGACAAACTAGATTAGATTACCTGTGTGGGAGAGATCTGGCCTAGGCCTATCAACGGGTCGGGTCCAGACCCGGACCTGACCCAATTTGGACTCAATTATACGTGTAATATACCCGATCCGATTTGGAGTCGACCATACAAACGGATCGGGTCCGGGTCCACCCCGCCTCGACCCGTTGGACGCGAAACCCGATGTTTTATTAGTACATATTCATATATTATAAAACTATTACTATTAGTTGACTAATAATTATGTTTCTTATTTATCAAGTTACAAGTATAAGTTTTAACTCATTTTTGTATCCATGAGTCCATAAACAAACTCATAACCAACCAAACCCACCCGTTGACAAGTCTTATTAGTTTATTAGCTTTTGAATTTATATAATCAATTGGTTTGTTACATGATTTATGTTCATTGTTTAGGTTAATATGTTAGTGTTTATTGTTTGAATGTTGTTTAGATTAATATGTAGTGTCTATTATTTTGAACGTTTACTTTGTGACACAAATAATCATTAGCTCTTCCTTTTAGTTCATTGATATATTGTTTAGATTTTTGTTTATTTTGAATGTTATATGTTAGTGTTTATTGTTTTAAATTGTACAAAAATATGTTCAAATATAATGTCAACAACCAGTTTAGAAAGCTCAAAACTAATGTTTTATACAAAAATTTTATAATAGAATGATAAAATAAACAAATTCATGAGTTCTCAATTTTTTTATTAACCATATTCAGGTCGGGTAGGGTCGGACCCGGACCTGACCAGAGTCCGACAAGTCCGGGTCCGATTCCACATTTCTAAGGACCCCCCGGGTCCTGGGTTGGACCTAGACCCGCCGGGTCTTGCTACGGGTCAGGTCCAGGTCCACCATCCGACTCGTTGACAGACCTAATATGGCCATACATTACTTTTATATTGAAGAGCGTTGTTATAGTCAATTGTTTTCCCACTCGTCTTTTAAGCCCTCTACTCATTGGAATGGGTATATATATTTGATTAGAAAATTTTCACATTTTTTGTGTAGTATACCAAATTAATCAGAGAGTTAAATAAGAGATAAGATTGTACATGTGCAAGGATTGAACAAATAATAGCCATGTCGATAAAAATATGGGTCCGAAGAAGGAAAGCCCATATCGGGCAAGCGGTCAAGCCTGACCAAGCCAAGTCGGGCGAATGTTATGTCTGACATGTACAAGTTGGACAGAGCTTATGCCCGACCAGGATAAGTCATAAAACGGTCATACGCTGAAGTCCTAAGGACGAGTACCCAACATTGCCCGA
This sequence comes from Acorus calamus, assembly GCA_030737845.1. Taxonomy (NCBI): domain Eukaryota; kingdom Viridiplantae; phylum Streptophyta; class Magnoliopsida; order Acorales; family Acoraceae; genus Acorus; species Acorus calamus. Next base: position 2,396,858 of record CM060864.1, on the reverse strand, counting down.
TCTTAAGTATAGGCCGTCCAGAAGACAATGTCCGAACTAAAAAACAGGTCGACCATAAGCCCTCCCATGCAAGGAAATAGTTAACAAAGGAATATTTTCTGACACTAGAAAATGACAGAATGTCAGAAAAACAGTTATAGGATGATGATGATCCCTGGGTGACACATGCCCACTGATCCTGAGGTCACGTAGAGATTCCATATCATGATATGGTCACCCCGCAAGGCCACATCCGGCACGCCCCTGTTTAGTATAAAAGGGGGACTACACCCCCCTTTTCATGATATGCAAATTCTGACTCTCTCTCCTACTGATTCTCAAGTGTTCCAAGTTCTTCTTCTTCTTCTTCAAAGGAATAGATCACTGACTTAAGCGTCGAAGGGGCGTTAGCCGGCATCACACTGGTGTGAGTTGCAAGAACCCGAATGTGGAATAAGGAAGAGGAGGACTATGACGAGAATTGAAGGCTTGTAGCAGATCGTTGCAGAGAACAGTTCGAGCCCACGCTATCTCAGGTTCACATCTAAAGCCTAGATCAGTGAAGATCCGACTCAAGAGGGAAAAGCCAGAATTCATCCCCCACATTTTGTATAAATAAAAGTAGGGAAGACAATAGGATAAATTGAAACCGGGTTTAATATAATCTAAACTCAACTCGTCTTTTCAATGTTAAATTTCATACCGCCCCATCTACCACACCTCAAGTTTTACATTTTGAAATTCATTTCCATTGCATCTCACATTGGTTTAACATTTAAAAATTCATATCCGTTCTATCCTACTCTATTTAAAACGAGTTGAAGTGCCCCGTCCTTATAGTTAATACATTATTTTTATATGAAACTGGATTACTACATTCATAAAAACTCATTCTTACATAAAAATACTAAAATATCAAAATACATAAAATATATATAGTTCATGACATCCATTACATAAAAACATTTAAAAGTTAATTAAAATATTTTTTGATGCATAATCTAAACAGTGCATTCAATTTACAAATAGGACTAAATAAATATTGACTTATATATTAAAAGAACATACTGCAAATATATAAAATATTAATATTAATATATCAAAAAACATGTTTTGTTTTTAAGTTGGACAGACTATTAATTGCATGAAGATGCTTATATTTTGAATCTCTTGTGAAAAAATATGGATGAATAGGGGGAAAAAATTAATGATTGTTGAGTTAAACTTTTAACTATAATAGGAATTAATTTACGCTTATAGTTTATAAATCTTAATAACATAGTATATGTTGGTTTAGCAGGTTCGGTTCGGTTTTAAACATAAAACTCAAAACCAACCCATTAATAACATGGATCAAGGCGGTTTTGAAAAACATGAAATCCAAATCAATCTCAATCATGAGTGGCGCCACATTATTTGTGGTGGGGTTAATTAACTCCATCACATTTAGAATAAAATAAAAACTCAAACTACTGATGTCACCATTTCAAATCATAACAACACAACTCATCAATCTACCAATTGACCCTATCCAGCTTAGATTTTATACTTAAAACCTCCATATTACCCCTGTTATGCTGTTTATGCATTGAAAATCCTTCATCTCTTTTCTCTGATGGCTTTTTTTTATTAATGTAAGTTGCTCTATTTTTAAAAGAAAAGTTTATGTTTTTTTTATAAATATATGATAAAGATATATTTTTAAAACATTTTGTGAATTTTTTTAAAATAACCCCATCTAAAAAATCTTGAAGCCACCACCAACCTCAAAGGAGACAGATCGAGTTGGATTATCAATAAAATCTCTTCAATTAATATCCATATTAAGATCATTCAATCCATTAAAATATATAATTTTATCTTTTATAAAACTATATATCTCTGTATTCAAAACATATGCGAATGTTACATTTTTCTATGCGAGTATTCATTGTCACATTTTTTTTGAGTAAAATGCATTTGGACCACCGAAGTTTTCAAAGCCTACAGAAATCCCCCCCCCCCTGGAAGTTTTAAAGTATGCATTTATCTCCCTTACCATTATATTTTTCTATTAAGATGAAAAAAGTAATTTAAAGTTATTATTTTACTTAAACACTTAAAATTCATAGAATGATCAATTATGGATATGCTTTATGAATATTAACTTATGCAATAATTAACTCTTCAAATGCTGTATTAGAAGGTTATTGTGATGCTAATTGGATTTCTGATTCAATTGAGACTATTTCAACTACTGGATATGTATTCACTTTGTCCCCGTTTGGATAGCGGAATTGAGTTATTCTAGATAGATAACTATGTAAGTATAGATAACAAACCTATAAGAATTAGAGATTTTATGTTTAGTTGTGTTTTTTTATTCTCATTAGAAAACATAAGAATAAAAGTTGAGTTGTTTAGTTGATAAAGAATAAAATATAAATAAAGTGTAAAAAAGTTGATTTAACATGTGTGTCTTTTGATGTATAAGAGGTATTGATAGGTAATTTGATGTGATAAGGTGTAAAAAGTTGATTTGACATGTGGGCCCATGAGAATAGATAAAGTGAGTATAGCTTATCCTAGGGATTACTTAAAATTGTTATACTCTCTTATACTCGTTTAAACTGGCTTAGTAATACCAAGTTATACCCTACAAACAAACAACCATTTTCTCTATCAATTCTTATACCACCCTTATACTGCCATTATACTCGCTTATTCCGTTTACCAAATGGGGGTTTAGGAGGAGGTGCTATTTCCTAAAAATCTGCAAAACAAACTATTATTGCAAGGTCTACTATGGAAGCTGAATTAATTGCTCTAGATATTGCTAGCTCTGAGGCTGATTGGAAAAAAATGTTATGTGATATTCCAATTGTGAGTAGACCAATTCCACCCATTTCCATGCATTGTGACAATCGGTCTGCTATTGATAAAGTTAAACAGATCGTTATTAATGAAAAAAGAAGACATATAAATATTAGATGAAATTCTGTAAGAGATAAAATATCACATGAGGTAATATCTTTAGAATTTATAAGATCTTTGAATAATCTTGCAAATCCATTCACAAAGGGACTAGCGAGTAGGTTAGTTCATATGTCATTGAGGGTGATGGGGCTTTTACCCAATAATGAGTCACCTTAATAGATACCAAACCTTTGTGATTGGAGATCCCACGAAGGAGGTTCAATGTGAAATTCTATTAATGAGTGATTGGAGGAGCATTGAAAAGAAATTGCCTCTCCCTATGATGATCAATACTCAACTGTAATGGCGAAGGCTGAGTTTTATACTCTTAATGGGATCAAAGCCTAGAGTTATTTACTCAGTGATGGAGGGTATGTTTGGTTACAGGTACCCTTGGAGACCCACCTATGTAAGTGTGATCGTGGGGCCGCGATCTATGGGAACCTAGGTAATCCCTAGAGTACTTATGAAACGAGATATTAGCGCACGGCCTATAGCGCTACTTTTAAGAAAAATCAAATCCTTAAGTCGTGCTATGTTGTGTGATTAGTGGAAGAGTGAGCTACAATGGCTTAGTTCAAGGTGAAATATCCACTACAGTCCATTTTGTTCTAAGACTAATTTACATTATGTGGAAGTTCAAGTCCGAAAGACACTTCTATTTATGACATAGTAAAATTGCTCAAATATCATTCATTTCATTTATTTTAAATTTGGATCATGTGGGGAATTGTTGGTTATACATATAATTTTTTATCCAAATTTAAATATTTTTTTATGTTATGAATAATCTATGAGATTTCAAATTTATATAGAATTTGAAATTGAATGATTTTAATCATTCTTTTCATTTTAGTCATTGTGATAATAATGACTATTATTCTTCTTGTTCCTTACATTTTAGCTGTTACAAGATTTATTTGACAATTAATAAATTATCCTTTGCATTCTAGCTGTTACATGATTTAAATTTGAGGTTTAAATCAGACAATAATATATTGTCGTTTCCTTTTTTGGCCGTTGGAGAAATCAAGCATATAATTTGATTTAGGCCATAATTAAATTACAATTATGATTTGGATACAACCGTTATGAGGTTGTCTATTTCTATTACTAGCGTTATTTCCTATCTTGTCTATAAATTTCTAATATCTTCTTTGATCTGAGACAAGGAAAAAATTATTCTATATCACCTCTATCTCTCCAACATTCCTTCTCTAAAAAAGTTCTACTTTGATTCATCGCTCTCCATTCTGGGCATTGACTGCAAAAAAGGTTCAGTTCGAGGACTCCACCTGACGCATCTTGGGGAGTCGGTGAAATCGCGGGTGAAATATATATCTCGGGAACAATTTACCAGTTGAACCCTGTACGGAAAAGGGAGCAAATCTGTTCCAAAGAAAGTTTCTCCTAGGCGCTTCTTCACCCAGGCGATTTCTTTCTAAACTCTTAGCTTAATTTTGATTTTTATTCTGGTTATTGGACTGCTTAGATAAATATAATTTGATTTTTCCCCAACAGGGAGAAAAAGGGCTTTAATGAGCTCCCAATATTTAACATTTAACATTTTCTGGTGAGGAAGTCTTCTCATATGTAGAAGTGAAATTTGACTCCTTATTGCATAGGCACTATCACATTTTATGAAATAAATAATTTCAATGGGCCCCACATCACATTTTATTAATAAAAAATTATATAGAGAGTCATTGAGGGAGTAAAGTTGAAGAATACACTATGTAAATGACTCTTATCTTTTATTAACTCTTAAATGTAGGCCTTTAAATGTAAGGAATATTTAAGTAGTGTGACCAAATATGCTTCAATTAAAAAAAGAAAAGAAAAAAAGGGTAAACCCTCAGTCACCCGCAAGTCCAACCCCAAAAGCACACAGAACTTCCTATTGGCCAATCCCCACCCAATCTCAAATCCCAACCATCCAAACCAATCCAAATCCAACGGTCCACACCCCCTCAACACCGTGATCTTTTTTCATGTGTGGCTGCCGCATAAATTCCCGTTGTAGTTATATAGATGCTGTCACATAGGGTAAAAATTCTTAATAAAATTTGAACATAATTTTTGATAGAGTTTTATCGATAAGAATCTATTAGAAAAGTTAATATAATTTTTTACATTGCATACATGGCAGCATCTTTGTAGCGATGTTTGTTTTTATTAAATTATATAAATATTTATTATAAATAAATTCATTCAATTTGAAATGTAACGATATACATTTTATTTTATTAAAGCATATATCTCGCTAGATGATGTTTATTATTTAAAAATAAATAAAAACAAATGTAGTCTTCATTTTGGACTATAAAAAAACTATGTTGCATTTGTATGTGCGATTGAAACTATAAGATTCTTAGAATCTTGTTTCAAACTAAGGGTCCGTTTGGAAACACATATTGAAAAGTAGATTTTAGAATAAAGCTGTTTTTTAAGATGATTTTAGACCTTTGACTTTTTTGGGATGTTTTTTTTTTTAATTCAGGAATCAATATTTGGAAGGAATTTAATGTTTGGTAGAAAAAGTTGCTTTTCAATTCAAAAAATCGATTCCGACCAAAAAGCGTTCTTTTTGAGATTTTAAAAATACGGATTTCGAGAGAGAAATTAAAAGGAATCCAGATTTTGATTCCGCCGGAATCCGACCCGTTTGGTTGTGCGTTTGGGCGGAATCCGCTTTTTAAAAAGCGGAATCGCCCCCAAATGCGCTACCAAACGGACCCTAAAAGCTTTTCAAAAATGTTGTTTTATTAGTTTTTTAATCGCAATTATTTTTTTTTTGGCCTAAAAAAAGAAAAATGATTTGAAAAACTAAACACTAAAAAAATTGTATGGATCCGCATTTGTGAATTTTTAGCTTTTTAAACATAAAACCCAACCACAGATCCAAAAGGAGCCCGATTCTATCATTTTTCTTCGATAAAAATTGTATATTGTTCTACCTTGAATTGTTTGGATCCATTTTTTGCAATTGCTTAAAAATATTGATGAGATATTTATACCTCACTTAAGGCGGTGTGTATATATATATATATATATATATATATATATATATATATATGCCGACGATTAGGTGCGGTGTGCGGTCGGTGCGGTGCGCGCGGTGGGTCGTCCGATCGCGGGTCCATCGCATCCAACGGTCGACGTGAATCGCACCCGACCGTCCGATGCGATGGACCCGTGATCGACGGCCCGTGATCGCGCACCGCACCGACCGCACACCGCACGTAATCGGCTCCCTATATATATATATATATATATATATATATATATATATATTATTGGATAAATATGGAGGTAGATAAATTGTACATGTGACTGTTTGTGTGGACTACATGTAACAATGCTTCTTGGTTTGCAATAATTTGTTGGGTTATTTTTTTTTTTGAATTCTCTAAAAAGCTTTTGGATACCTATATAAGCTGTTTAGGATATATAAGTATTCCGATATTGATAAAAGTAAGTCATTTTTTTTTATTTGATTACGTTTTTAGCTATTTTGTAGGGTTTTTAAGATTTTCACTCATTATATTTTAAAAATTGAAACAAATCCAAACTCACTCTGAACCCCACCCAATCAATTTAAGAGCATTTACAACACACTCCATATCTTCAAATTTAGAGGGTGGTGTGCTCTAACCACAAACCATATTTACTTCTAAATTTGGATATTTGAATTTGATACTCCAAATTTGGAGGTCATCTCCAAATCACATTTTTCACTTTTTATTATATACACTAATTAATTCAACATAATGTATATTTAGATTCGCTAATCCATTTTTAATAAAGTATTATAACTGGAAAGATTTCATCGAGACCTTCAAAATTAGACTAATATTAAATTATTTTAGACTTGATTTTAGATAAGGGAAAATGACCCAAAAAAATATTCTAAAAGTTAGAAATACCAAATCAACCACTTTTTAAAATTATACATGAAAAAGTCTAATTTCACAATTTTAGAAACACAAAAGACTAAATACCCTTATGCAATTAGATATTTAACGCATTTACATATCTTTTAACTTTGTTAAAATATTTTACCCTCTATTTTGTTAATGTGTTCCACACAATTTCATGTATATCAACTTTTTTTATTAAAAATTATTTGTTATTATGTGAATTTTGTGAAATACGTACCAATATAATTTTAGTTTTTAATAATGAACTCTATTAAATGTCAATGCTTCTTTAAAAAAAAAGGATATATATTAATGATATCATAAAAATATGTAAATAGCCATAAAGTAAAAAATGTGAATACAGATTTTGAATAGTAAAATATCATCTCCTGTATTATGGCACAACACATATTTAAATTACATATTGTGATTATACGAAATGAAAAATGATAAACGACATCATGTAAAATATATATAAAAAACACACAATATGTTATATAATGACAATAAGGATATTGATTTTTGTCATGTATAGAGATATTATTGTTTTTTAAGAATAATAAGTTTTTGGTGTGGAATAACCAAACAGGGTTAGAGGGATGTTAAAGATTTATTTACATAAGGGTAGATTAGTCTTTTGTGTTTTCAAAATTGTAAAATGAGATTTTTTTAGGTATAATTTTAAAAAGCAGTTGATTTGGATATTTCTAACTTTTAGTAGCTTTTTTTGATCATTTTTCCTTTAAATAAATCATCATATGTTTGATTATTCAAGAATTATTTTATTTATTTAATTAAAAATTATTAATTTAAAAATAACATTAAAACCATTAGACTCATTTTAAAGGTCTTAATAAGATCTTTTCAATGATATAATTTTTATATAAATGGATTAATAATAATAATAATATTTATTAATGAATTTTCATATAACATTATATAATTTAAAATAAAAAATAAAAAAAATGGAGGGTGATGGTTGTATTGTAATACCCTCCAAAAATGAATTTTCTCCAAATATGAAGAGTCAACCCTCCATATTGGGAGACTTGAGTTGGAGATGCTCTAAGTTGTACTTTTAGGTACACGCCCACTTAAAAATGAGGTTCTAGTTGGATCCAACCAACCCTGATACAAAACGGGTGGCCGACGCGTTTCGGGAGCGATGAACCCGAAAGGATCCATTTGAAGATTTTCAAATATTTACAGAAAAACCGGATAGTAGAAATAAATGACGCCCCGAACTCGAAATCGCCTGAAATTTTTACTGAAAGTAGATGTCGAGGATATCTTTAAGAGTTGTCGCTATGCCACAACACGTCCTTATTTTTCCATTTTTTCCTATTTTTTGGCCCTCAAAATGACTTTTTTTTGCTATTTTTAGCAACTTTTTAGATTTAGCATATCTCATTCATTAAGTCAGATTTGACCGAAATCAAATCTCATGATCTTCTAAGATCCCTAGAGTTAGTTATAACAAATTTTCATTTTTACTATTTTTAATAAGTTTTCCCTATTATAAAAAGGAGGCTTGTAATATAGGGTTTTCAATTTTTATTAATATATTTTTAAGTTTTAGTATTCTTTTTTAAAATTGTGGTTTGTTGAAGGATCTCAACGCTTGTTGGATCTTTATTTTACTTTTCTGCGTTAAACTCAAACCCCTAACCTGATCTTGTGTTAACCCAAATATGACTTGGGTTTGGATTGGTTTAAATCATTGGGTATTGTTATACTCATTTATTTCTAAAATACAATCATAAATGCATGATTAGAAGTCTAATGAAACATATGTATTGTTAATATTTTTATATTTATTAAAAATAAATTCATTTAATTTAAAACTAGTTATCATGCACGTGCTAATGCACGAGATATAACATTCCAAATTATATACACAATTTAATAAATAATAATTATATTTATACAAGAGCTAAGTAATCATTGAATTAAAAATACAAAATTTATTTATAAAAACAATGCTAAAAAATGTGCTATTATTATACCCAAACAATGTCTATATCTTAAGGTTACCTAACATTTTTTTTAAAAAAAAACAAACATATTTATATATCTTAAATGAAATATCAATCATAAGTTTCCAAAAAGAAAAATTTAAAAACATTCAACACATATATTATTATTAGTTCAATCATTAATATAATAAATAAAAAATCATCAATATTTTTGGGTAAGAATTTTAAAAAATATGTATATAACGCTAAAAATTTTGTTCACATTTTCTACTCACACAAATAAATTATTCAAAAAATATATAGTGTCTTGAGAAAAAATCCAAACATACAATCAATTTAACAGAAAAGATACTGAAGAGCACATGAAAATAATAATAGTCATAATAACATAAAAATTGGAAAAACTTCTCCAAAGTCTCCATGGAAAAATATATTAAATGAAACATAAGGATAAAATAAGGCAATAAAATCATTGCATGGATTATTATAAAAAAATCAATATTAACCGGAAAAAAACCAATTAATCACACAATTTATAGAAAAATAAAAAGAAAACAAACTCACCATTCTTTTATTCTAATGATATTTTTTAGTGAGAAATGATAATACAATCTTGAATTTTGTTCCATGTGTATGTCAATTCTGGTACTTCTATGGAGATCTCCAATTAAAAGCACATTAAAAATATATTTCAATTATATGCAATTTTCTAGAATATGTTTACTCAAACTCATGCATTATTGTTCACTAAACAAAATATGTAATTATATATATATAATTCAATCAACATTTTTTAGCTCTTATAATCTAAAAGATAACAATAAAAACTTACCATTATACATATAAAATTATCAATCACTTCTATTATAAAGAAAAGAATATATACTAAATAAATTGAAATAAATTTTCATACCTTTTAATCAGTTGATTAGTTGTAGCTGGAAATTTAATGCTTCAAACTTCCTCAACTTTCACCGCAAAAAAAAAAACTTCAACTTGATAATGTATAAGTTTGCAACATCAAACATTAAGTAAAATAGAATTTAAAACTAAAACAAAACACAAAAAATGAATAAATAAAGAAACCTAGAATGAGGAATGGGTTAAGAAGAGCGAAGAGGTGAGGAGAGTGACAATAGAATAGTCATTTTATATATGAATACCCATAAAAAAAAATTAAAGGATTGAAAGATATAAAAAAAAATTTAACATATAGAAAATTGATAAAACAAAAGAACAAACGAAGACAAAAATCATTCTTTGTATTCAAATAAATATGATGATTAAAAATAAACCATCTACTTAAAACACCCATATCAAACCCTAATGATTGAAAAAAGAGAAAATAATACATGAGATTCATCTCCCTTAACACTTTTTATTGGTTAATCAGATCAAACTATTGTTAGATGATAAAAAATAAAATAAAAATTAATTAAAAAAAATTACTCTTGTTTAAGTATATACATATTAATTGATGAAGATTACATGTAGAATTATTTATTTTAAGATTGAAAATATCAACCAAAGGATTAAAACAAATTTATCTATATGCATTCATAAAAAATATTCAAAATAAAAAACAATTTTTTTACCTCTATTTTGTAGTGGAATTTCGTAGTGGAGAGAAACTGAACGAACCAATGACTTCACCTGATAAAAAAATATTCACTCAAAAACTATTAAAAACAAAACAACTAATTAACTAAAAAATTAAACAAATAAAATAAAATGTAATTCTTTTTATAAAATAAAATAAAAAACTAATCCCTCCTTTTTCAACCGGTACACACTCTTTGGGATGTAATTGAGGAACAGATAGAAGGAAGAAAAAACATTTTAAAAAACACACACATTTTGATTTGATCTTCAAATTTTTCAAATTTATTTCGTCCTTTGCATGTGATTAAATTTCCTCAAATCTTGTGATTCATAACCACCATCTATGCATATAATCTTATTTTATCATATTTTATTTTATTGTATCATTGATTATTTTAAAAAAACTAAAATTTAAATATATTAATGTATCATTAAATAATATTATAATTTTATTATTAGATTAAATTGCATCATTGAATAATTTTAAAATTTAAATAAATCTATTATTATTATTATTATTATTATTTAAATTAATCATAATCTTATTAAATCAGATATCATTGAATAAATTTAAAATTTAAATAAATTTATTTAGTAATCATAATCTTATTAGATAAGACTATATTATTGAATAATTTAAAATTTTATAAATTTAAATAATCTTATTAGATAAGATTGTATTATTGAATAATTTAAAATTTAATTTTTTTAATAATCTTATTAGATAAGACTGTATCATTGAATAATTTAAAATTTTAAAAATTTAAATAAATCTATTACTGATCTTATTAGATAAGACTATATCATTGAATAATTTAAAATTTAGTAATTAAATAAATTATTAAAGGATAGAAAGGGAAATGAAAATACTTATAATCCATGTATATCTATCATGTAGTTATCTATTATATATTTTAAAATTTAAATTAATAGATACATTAGTAATTGATCAATTGTTTAAAGGATAAAATGGGAAATGAAAATAAGTAATAGATATATCTATCATGTAGTTATCTATTATATATTTTAAAATTTAAATTAATAGATACATTAGTAATTGATCAATTGTTTAAAGGATAAAATGGGAAATGAAAATACTGGGTCACAGAATCCTTTTAATAAATAAGTAATAGATTACTGATCTTATTAGATAAGACTATATCATTGAATAATTTAAAATTTAGTAATTAAATAAATTATTAAAGGATAAAAAGGGAAATGAAAATACTTATAATCCATGTATATCTATCATGTAGTTATCTATATATTTTAAAATTTAAATTAATAGATACATTAGTAATTGATCAATTGTTTAAAGGATAAAATGGGAAATGAAAATACTGGGTCACAGAATCCTTTTAATAAATAAGTAATAGATATATCTATCATGTAGTTATCTATTATATATTTTAAAATTTAAATTAATAGATACATTAGTAATTGATCAATTGTTTAAAGGATAAAATGAGAAATGAAAATACTGGGTCACAGAATCCTTTTAATAATAAGTAATAGATATATCTATCATGTAGTTATCTATTATATATTTTAAAATTTAAATTAATAGATACATTAGTAATTGATCAATTGTTTAAAGGATAAAATGGGAAATGAAAATACTGGGTCATAGAATCCTTTTAATAAATAAGTAATAAATTACTGATCTTATTAGATAAGACTATATCATTGAATAATTTAAAATTTAGTAATTAAATAAATTATTAAAGGATAAAAAGGAAAATTAAAATACTTATAATCCATGTATATCTATCATGTAGTTATCAATTATATATTTTAAAATTTAAATTAATAGATACATTAGTAATTGATAAATTGTTTAAAGGATAAAATGGGAAATGAAAATACTGGGTCACAGAATCCTTTTAATAAATAAGTAATAGATATATCTATCATGTAGTTATCTATTATATATTTTAAAATTTAAATTAATAGATACATTAGTAATTGATCAATTGTTTAAAGGACAAAATGGAAAATGAAAATCCTGGGTCACAGAATCCCTTTAATAAATAAGTAATAGATAGAGGGATTACACTTTTTATCAAAAACATATATATTGTAAGATAATGTTTACCGTTTTTTAAAAATAAAAAAATTAAAATATATATGATTTACATTTTCAATGTTTAAATTGTACTTACTAACATTTTTAACTCATGAGATAAAACCCAAATCTGAACCGCCGAATCGGGATCCACCTCACCAATCCGCAAAACTCTGCATCTTCCAATCAGATAAAAACACATGGCGACCGTCCTGCCCCAATAACTCACAATACAAACCGTCGATTTCATCTCAACAACTCTAAAATCCAACGCTCCAAATAACGCCACCTCATCAATCCGCGTTTCTCCCCAACATCCAATCAAAACCCACCCCCTTCTCCCATATATACCAAACCCCCCCTAAAAAACCAAAAACAAACGACTATCTCAAACAAATCTTTCCAACTTTTGTTTTTTCATCTCCCCTCGAAAATCAATGGCGCCGAAGGCAGAGAAGAAACCCGCGGAGAAGAAGCCGGCGGAGAAGAAGCCGAAGGCGGTGGAGGAAGAGAAACCAGCGGCGGCGGAGAAGGCTCCGGCGGAGAAGAAGCCGAAGGCTGGGAAGAGACTCCCGGCGAAGGAGGGGGGCTCCGGCGGCGGCGACAAGAAGAAGAAGAGGACGAAGAAGAACGTGGAGACGTACAAGATCTACATATTCAAGGTTCTGAAGCAGGTGCACCCGGACATCGGGATCTCGAGCAAGGCCATGGGGATCATGAACAGCTTCATCAACGACATCTTCGAGAAGCTCGCGCAGGAGGCTTCGAGGCTCGCCAGGTATAACAAGAAGCCCACCATCACGTCCCGGGAGATCCAGACCTCCGTCCGTCTCGTTCTTCCTGGGGAGCTCGCCAAGCACGCCGTGTCCGAGGGTACCAAGGCCGTCACCAAGTTCACCAGTTCTTGATTTTTTGGGGTCAGATCTGGAAAATTAGGGTTTCGTGTTTGTTGCGTTTTTTGGGGTTTTTTTTGGTGGGGTGGGGTTGTGATGTAAATATGACGGTCTTTGGGGATGAATTCGGTGGTTGCGTTTGAAAATTTGGAGGTATGTGAAGGGTATTTTGGTCAATTGATTGGTGTTTGTATTTGTGCTTGAATGACGCGACCCTGGCATGGGCTTTGTTGGACCTTGTGTTGTGATTTGTTTGGACGGTTTTACCCCTGCTCGGCATTTGGGGGATGGACGTCTGCGAGATCTCGTTCAAAAGATTGTTCCTTTCGTTGTTCAGCGTATCAAATGTGTTTGTTTATTCCAAACAAAAGAGGTATAAACTGAAATAGGGGTGAGTGAGTTCAAAAACCTTACAAAATGTGTGTGATTATTCTAAATTAAAGAAGAGGTATAAACTGAAATAGGGGTGAATGAGTACAAAAACTTTTATCAAGTGTGTGTTGGTTATTCCAAATAAAAAGGTATAAACTGAAGTAGGGGCGAATGAGTTAAAAACTGGTAGAGTAATTCAAGTTCTCACGTGTCATGTCCTTTTTACAATTTTTATGAATTTCTTTTTATATGTTGTATAATTTTTTTTGAAGTTAAAAAAACTGGTGTAATTCAAGTTCTCATGTGTCATGTCCTTTTTACAATTTTTATGAATCTCTTTTTATATGTTGAATAATTTTTTTTGGAGTTAAAAAAACTGGTAGAGTAATTCAAGTTCTCAATGTGTCATATTTTTAATAAATTGTATGGGAGTTTTAGTTAATTAAATAAAATATTCAGAGAATAATTTTAATCTATTAATGAAAGTTTAACTTAGGGTGTTATTTGGATTTTAATAGGCGTTTTTAGGGGAGTTATATATTTATATGGACTTTAAAAAAAGTTTGAAGATTATATGTATTTCACAAAATTTACAGGGGGTTATTTGGATTTCTCCCACATATATAATACAGTGGAAACGTCAGAGCTTTTTTTTTTTAATAGAAGGAGCCGTGCGTCTCGTTTTGAGATCCCTTTCAGATCCCTTCAAAACCAACAAAAACCAAACTCCAAAACCCGAACTTCTCAAACAATAAAAAATAAAATAAATAAAAAAACAAATCCCCCGATCCGAACCCCCTTCAATCCGTCCCTCTACCCCCTTCAAAATTCTCCGTCGGCCGTCCATCTTCACCTCCCACCAACTATATAAACCCTCTCTGACACCACCCACTCAAACACGACCGCAAACAATGGATCCGGCGACCTCCCGAGACGACGAGGCGCTCCTGGTCTCCTCACACGCGGAGGAGGCTTCGCCGGAGCCGGCAAATAAGGGCAGCTTCCACGCACGCGACGTTCACGTCCTGAGCTTCGCGTTCTTGTTCACCTTCTCCGCTTACAGTGCCGCTCAGAATCTCCAAAGCACCGTCAACACCGTGAGTTTCTTTTGAAAAACAATGTTTTTAAGGGTTTTTTTTGGTCTGATTGGGGTTTTTTTGGTGGTCAGGAGGGGAATTTGGGGACGACGTCGATGGGGATACTGTATCTGTCGTTTATGTTGTTTTCGTTGGTGGCGTCTTTGACGGTTAGGTTTTTGGGGACGAAGAACGCTTTGGTGCTCGGTACCACTGGTTACCTGCTCTTCATTGCATCCAATCTGAAGCCTTCTTGGTATAAATATTGTTTACTTGCTTAAGATTCGTTGTTTGATTTTGATTGTTCTGTTATTGTTTCCAAGTTCAACTAAACCCAGTAGTTTTTTTGTAGGCATAATTTAGGCCCTGTTTGGAACCAATTGACAATCAGATTCAGCTTTGAGATAATCGGTTAAAAGCGGGTAATTTGATCTTCTACTTTGGGTTTCATATTTTTTTGTTAATGATGAAAAAAGTTGGTTGAGAGCAGCTTGGATGAGAGAACTCTTTGAAAAGAATAATGTCGGGGACAGCCCCGGGGACAGTCTCACGGACAATCCACACATATTTTAATTTTATTAAAATTAGTAAACCTCATTTAATGGGATATATGAGTTGATGGAAAATGTATATTGCTCTATTTCGAATTGAAAAGACCAATTTTTAGCAAATGTAATTTTTTTTAATGAGGTATATACCTCGTTGGATGACTATGGAGGTATATGGATCGTCTCCGGGACTGTCCACGCAGACTGTGTGTAAAAACGCTATTCTAAAAATTGGTTTGAAATAGGTCCTTAGTAGTTGTAGTGGACATACATTATATGCTATTGAAATTTTTGGGTAGATTGGGAGTGTACATGAATAGGGGTCAGCAATGATAAATTGCTCTCTGGAAAAAAAATTCTCAGTTTGAGTCTTAAGAGCGGCTGCTTTGTGCAAGAAATTCCAAAGGATAAGGATTATATCTAGTATCTAGTCTCTTCCTTTTCAGCACCTTGCTATATGTTGGACCACTCTGGGTGATGACCTTTATTGCTGAGCTTGTCCTAATATTGGTGGGCGGGGCTCTTGACTGCATATTCATGATTTGAAATTTCCACTGGAGGAATTTACTGAGAGCATGTTAACTGGATCAATTTTTTTGGATGTTTGATTGCCTATCAAAATCACATGATTGAATGCCATTTCAATCAATTTTGCTAATTGGAATATTCAAATTGCATAATTTTTGTGCACGTATATGTTATCAGGGAAGTTTTCATTTAGTTATATTTTTCTTATTTTGTCATCAATCTCATTACTTGTCGTTTATTGTAAATTGGAGAGTATATAAGGCATGGATAAACTATTCCATTCCCTCTCACTTGGAATTACCGTTGGAGATTATGCCAACTTATCGAGGCATTGTATCGAGTTCTATCTATCTGGAACAAACAATGTTTCTTTCTATTCCGCCTTTATCAGGGCTTATTCTTCTGTTATTCTGTAACCTAAATGGGGGTAAGGATTTAGATGGTGGATGATTCACTGAGATATGAGGTAACTGACATGTGATTGACGTCGATTTTCTATCGTGTTGATTTATCATGCTTATCTCATCAACTTTGTGATAATTGAACTTACACCCATTTCTCCATTACCCATTGATAAGTCTATTTTTTCCCCATAGGTACACTATGATGCCTGCTTCTTTATATCTTGGATTTTCTGCATCCATAATCTGGGTTGGACAGGTGTGCATGAAATTTGATCAGTCTATGAAAAGCCTCCCACCCTTTAAGCTTCTAAGAGCTGAGTTGTCTAATGAAGGAGTAACATTCTAGCTATTCTTGTCCATCTTCAGGGAACTTATCTCACTTCTGCTGCTCGCAGCCATGCAAAAGATTGCCATCTACATGAAGGGACAGTCATAGGTACCTTCAATGGAGAATTCTGGATGATGTTTGCAAGTACCCAGGTATGTCGGTTCGTTTCTTGTAGGAAATATTGTCCGAAGGATCTCAATTTTTGCAGTTGATTGTTGTCACATATTTGATTCTGAATTTTATTGGCTCAGTAACATTATGCAACCGTCACATCTTGAACTATGCTTACAATTGTCTATATAACAATTTTTTTTTAACTGTGCAGGTCGTAGGAAATTTGATATCACTATTTCTCCTGAAGAATGGAAAGGTTTAATTTATAAACTCCCATCTGATAATGTGGCTTTTACCACTGCGTGCTTTGATATCTAGATTCATCAGTTGTAGAAACTTGCAGAAGATCCATGCATCTTGTTTTTAAAATTTTCTTTTGAATATTCTATGATGGATTCCATGTTTTATGCCATTGTTATCTCCTTCCATATAATCCACAAAAATGAATGACTACTACGTGTACATCCATACATTTTTCTGGAAGCTCCAGATACCTTACTGGGTGTCAGATATTGTATGTATTAATTATTATCATATCTATATATCACTCTCAGATATTGCATTCAACAAACTTGACTCTGTCTTTCAGCAATCACTGTGTTTGGCTTCTTGTAGCCGTTTAACGGTGATAATGCATAAAATGAGACTGGAGCGATCTTATTCCAGAAAAAAATAGTTTGGGAGCAAAAATTACAGACCCTTTCTGCATAATTTTGAAGCAAGCGTCTTCATAATAATAAAATGGCTTCCAAAAGTCTGACTCTTTTAACTTATATTTTTGGTGTTCCATGCATAGTTTGAAATGCGGCTGCACGTACCGGTACGTGCGGCCACACATGCTGATGTGCGCCCCCGGGCACACATTATCCCTAATATGCGGCGCACGTTCGAATTCCGTTCGAACGGACTTCGAACGGTAAGAGGGCGTTCGGTAAGAGGGCGTTCGAAGTTCAGTTCGAACGGTAAACTCTACCTCTGGGTTTGGATTGCCGTTCGAACGGGGGTTCGAACGGTTTCCTTACCCTATGTCTGGTTCGAACGGTTGCCTTACCCTATGTGCGACCGTATGTTCGGTACATGCGGCCGCATATGCCATGTGCGGACCCCACCACACATGCGGTCCGCACATGGTTTTGAACTATGGTCCCATGTCTAGGTATCTTACTTTATTTGCACATTGTTTCCATACATAGTGAATATTCCTGCTTTTTTTTTCATGTGGCATTTAGGGCTTACACTTGATCTTGCTGCGTACATATAACATTCTTCCTGGTTAACTGCAGGAAGGAGAAAGTTCTGGAACAACCTTATTATTTATTGTATTTCTTGGTTGTATGATGGCAGCATACTAATGTGCTTCTTATCTAAAAGAGATGAGAGGAGACAGAATACTCCAGAGGATTCTTCTGACATCAAATCTCTATTAAAGCCTGTCATCCTCCCACTTCTGGATAAAAATATGTTGTTGATCATACCTCTTTTTGCATATTCAGGCTTGCAACAAGCATTTGTGTGGTAAATAACACGTATGCTGCTTCATTGTAAACAACTAGTTCATGGTTCTCTCTCACGTTTGAAATTAATAATGGCATCTCCACTTTCAGGGCAGAATTCACTAAATATATTGTAACACCAGCACTTGGTGTATCTGGTGTGGGTGGTGCAATGGCTATATTTGGTGCCTCTGACGCAATTGTAAGTGTCCTATATGATAGATAGCATGCAGTCAAGCATTTCATTTATTAACACTTGACGTATATTGGAGGCGCCGTGAAAAAAATCAGGTTTAATGTTTAATTTGGCTAGTTCAACAACTCAGGAAAAACAAAAATTGGGGAAAGTTTTGAGTATTGAAATTCTGACTTGATTTGGGAGCCACCAGCATTCTCTTTAGAAGGATTCCTTTACATTGTGATTCACAAATTTTTTTAAAATAAACTTCATATTGAAGTGATAATTTTGTAACAATTGATAAATTTCATGTGATAGCTTTTTAAAAAAAAATTACTAAAGTTCAAAGCATTTTTAAACTGCAAAATGACATGATGTTTGGATTTTTTTCTTTGAAAATTTAGATCATTTATTACTTTGATAATCAACCTTGATGGCATCAGGTGTGTGCCCATTAATTCTGGGGCACACGGGACGGGCTATAGCATAGCTATAAGTGTAATAGTCATTGAGATATTCTTATTATGTTTAAGATCAGTAAATTTGTCTAACTTGAAAAGCTAACTATCTTGGCATCTTTAAATGATGTTCATAATAAAACAAGTTCTTCTGCACTTTAAACGTTCATGTCATTTCGTATTATGCGATTTTAAACTTTTATGTGCATGTTAGTGGTCATTGGCTGCTGGGAGATGGACTTCTGGCCTCTCTTCTATCACTCTCATACTTTCTGGTGGAGCTCTTCTTCAAATTCTTGTATTAGTATGGCTTCTGCTGAAATATAGGTGACTACTGCTGCCCAATTTAGTAAACATTATTTCGCCAATCTATTTACCGGATACTATTATCTGCATTCTTAATTTTAAATGGTAGTCCTCTCTAATATGCAATCATTTTTGTTCCCTTATGTTATGTTCTATTCACTGCAGTTTATCCAGTGGAGTACTTGGTCCTGCATATCCACTACTTGTAGCTGTCATATGGGGTATCGGAGATGGGGTGTTTAACACACAACTGAATGCATTACTTGGAATTCTCTTCAAGAATGACACGGTAATTATTTATTGCTAGAGTGAATAAAACTATTTCTATACCCACTTCTTTCATTTCTATTTTGATATCTTTCATAAGAAACCAATTAAACCTTATTCTTTTGCCCACCACTATATTGGGATGTCCTTTGTCACCTCTCAACAAAGGTAGGAGAATCTGAAATTATGTCTGAGGTGAAAGTTTTAATTTGTTGATAGGAATCATCTCTTTAAAACCTCTTGTTTCTTAGCTTCTTTATGTGCTCTTTGACAGCTAAGTAGCTCCTTTGTTTAGAGCCTTTGGTAGAGGATGCCTTTATAGTTATGAATCTTGAGACAACAGAAGCACCTGGGTTCTGTATTAGATCTAGTTATGAAAATTTTGCTTTTTTAATGCACAAAACAAGCATAGTGATATTAGTCGCAGGCTCCCATGAAGTGAAATGACAGTTTTGTGCATCCTGGGGTGTCGTTATTTAAGCAACTGGTCACAGTTCTGATTATAGTCCCACAAACTATGGAGTGAAATGACAGTTTTATGCATCCCGGGGAATGAAATGATAGTTTTATGCTCCCATGGAGTGAAATGACAGTTTTATGCATCCCGGGGTGTCGTTATTTAAGCAACTGGTCACAGTTCTGATTATAGGCCCACAAACCACTGCTGTCATATCCGTAGCCTTGTGTTTCTATAATGATATGATCGCTTATTTCTTTATTAATAACTCAATATTACATTTTAACAGTGAAATGGGATCTGTCTCAAATGTACTATATCTAGGCATTTAATTCACAAAAAAATTTCAGCCTGATATAGCCATCCCTAATGATTATTTTTTCTGCATGCCCTTGGGCATGTTTTTGTAATTCCCTTATACCCTGTTTGGATACCAGATAAGCTCCGGATAACCCGGATAATTTTTTTTTTATGTTTGGAAAGCCCCGATAACCCCGGATAAAATGTGCTAGAATAAACTGGTAAAAAGTGGTATATGGATTTCAATCAACCCCTAGAATAAAAGTTATCCTAGGTTATTCCACCCAAATAATAAATGGGCCCACTGTCAAATCAACTGTCATCATCTCTTATAAATCACATGTCAAATCAACTATCATTACTTTTTATCTTTTATAAATTCTTATCCATACTTTATTCACATTTTACCCAAACAACAAAACATTTATTCTTACGATTCCCAACGAGTAATTCAAAACACAACCAAACACAAAATCAATTTATCTTTATTTATACACACTTATGCTCAGAACAATATATACCCAAGAATAAATCATATTCTGCATCCAAACGGGGGCTTAAAGAACATGTGTAAACCTTGTTTTGAATAAAATTGTCACGTGTGGCTACTTGAGGGGGTGATATCATGTGAGGACCACTGAAGGGATGGTAGGCAGGGAGGGTGAGTTGGGTGGCCAAATCATGGCTTAGTCTCGTGTGATCTACCAGGGAGAGGATAGTTTATATGTGATCAACTCTTACACATTTGAAAGCTGTGAGCCTGTGAGTGACAAACTGGACAATATCTTGTTGCGTAAGCATGAGCATTGTGTTGGATAAATCTTTTGTCGAAATCAGATTAAACAATAAACAGATGACCAAACAGCAGATCAAAACAGAAAGGGTTCAGAGATGGCCTGGATGGAGGCACGTAAAACGCTGTCTTAAGAACAGAATCGCCCCCTCAATCGCACAGGGTACTCGACGATCTGCTCCCCGGATACAACCACCCAGCCTCGCTGATCTTCTCCTCTGGTGCAGCAGGAAGAAGAATTCGTGAACCGGTCGCTGACTCGAACAATCGCCAAAAGAAGAACAAAAACTTTTCTGGATGAAGAAGAGAGAACGTTGAGATTGCATACCTTTGCAGTCCTCTCATAGCCTGTTTATATAGGCGTGGGAGGAAGAGAGCCGTTTGAGACAAAACTCGAACGGACGAACGTTCGCCCTCAATCACGCGGCGCCTTAATCAAGGCGGTTACGAATCGCGTCGCCCTAATCACGGCGGTTACAGATCGCGCCGCGGCGACTGTTACGACTGAGACGAAAACTCTCTATCTCTGTTATCTCTTCCAGACGACCCAGACCCGAGCCCAAAGACCGAAGGCCAAATACAAAATACAAAATACAAAATACAAAATGCAAATGCAAATGCAATCCACAAGCCTTTGCCCTCCCTTGGGACCCTACCCAAGTACCAACCCTCTTCCTTATAAGGAGGAAAGGAAAGAAAAAATAACCAATATGGAACTATGTTTTGAAGTCCCAAACCACTAAAACAAATAGAGGGAACACATTTTTTTTCCCTTCAAAACTTTTTAAAACATTTGAAACTTATTTGAACTCTTTTGAATAAAAAAATGGGGGGAAACCCAAACTTTAAATAAAAGTTTCTAACAATCCCCCTCAAGTTTCAAAGTTTTAAAGAAAATAAAATATGGCGATGTTTTACTATGCATTCGGTAGAGGTAGCTTAGGGCTTTGAACCTCCACTTAGTATTGACTGATTTCCATCTGAAGGGACGTAGTGAACTAGGTCTTGAACTAGACCCTTTTGATCAGATTTCGATTAGTCACACAGCATAGCTCGAGTACTAGACCAGGTTTCAAGTCGGTGTGCGCATTACGGCCATTACGCGTATCTGGTTTCGAGAGTGCTCTAGAGATCAGCCCGTGTTCTCATAGATCGCGGCCCCACGATCACACTCTTATAGTAGAATTCTCCAAGGGTATACTGCGTGGTCCTACACCCTGTCTTAAAGACCTTGAATTCATTCAGAGTTTTTAGCTCTTCCTAAACCATCACAGTTAAAGCACTGGCACCATAGGGATGGTTTTAGATTTTAGTGCTTTTACATAGTCACTCAACAGCTTGTTTGTCCCTTTGAACCTATCTCATGGGATCTCCAATTGATAAGGTAGGGTATCTACTGTGGTGCTACTCTAAGGGCTTTAGCCCCATCCCTCTCGATGCTGATAAGACTAGCCTCCTCGCTAATCCTTTAGTAAGGGGATCTGCAATGTTACTTACTGATCTAACAAATTCAAGTGAGATCACTCCATGTAAGACATAGTCCCTTACATTCTGATACCTAAGCCTCATGAATCTCTTTCCAGGTTTGTCCTTAGACTGTTTGGCTTTATCTATGGTTGCCTTATTATCGCAATGAATAGATATAGGTGGAAGAGGTCTTCTAACAATAGGTATATCTAAAAGCAGGTTTCTAAGCCATTCAGCTTGCTCACCAGCAAGATCTAAGGCAATGAACTCAGCTTCCATGGTGGACTTTGCTCTAACAGTTTGTTTAGCAGACTTCCATGATACAGCAGCACCTCCTAGAATAAAAACATATCCACTGGTGGACTTGGTCTGATCAGAATCAGAGATCCAGTTCGCATCAGTGTATCCTTCTAAAACAGATGGATAACCAGAATAGTGCAAACTATATCTAATTGTGCCTTTAAGATATCTAAAGACCTACATAAGGCTTTCCAGTGGTCTGCATTAGGATTACTAGTGTATCTACTCAGTCTTCCTACAGCATAAGAGATGTCAGGCCTAGAACAGTTAGCTAAATACATTAAGCTACCAATGATTTGTGCATATCTAGGTTGTTGGACAGGATCCCCTACATTTACCTTTAAATGAAAATTGGGATCATATGGTGTAGAAACAGGATTACAATCATAATATTCAAATTTTCTCAAAATTTTTTCAACATAATGAGACTGAGAAATAGAAATGCCATCATGCAATCTAGTTAATTCTATGCCCAGAATTACATTTGCAGGACCAAGATCTTTCATGTCAAATTTACTAGATAAGAAATTCTTAGTCTCATTAATGATTAACATGTTCGTACCAAATATCAGAATATCATCTACATATAAACATAGAATTACACATGCATCATTTTTCATTCTACTATAAATGCAGCTATCAGATTCATTACTCACAAAACCAGCAGATAAAACAATTTTATGAAATTTTTCATTCCATTGTTTAGGTGCCTGTTTAAGTCCATATAAAGACTTAACCAGTTTGCACACCAATTTCTCTTGTCCTGGAACCACAAAGCCTTCAGGCTGATCCATATATATCTCCTCATCAAGATCACCATTCAAGAAGGCAGTCTTAACATCCATTTGATGGACCTCGAGCTTATATATGGCAGCTAAGGCAATTAGGACTCTAATGGAAGAAATTTTCGAAACAGGTGAGTAAGTGTCAAAGAAATCTACACCTTCTTTTTGACTAAAACCTTTTGCAACTAATCTAGCTTTAAATTTATCTATAGATCCATCAGGTTTTAATTTCTTTCTAAATACCCATTTACAACCAATAGATTTACAACCAGAAGGTAAATTACATAAAATCCAAGTGTTGTTGTTCATTATGCTTTCAATTTCGTTGTTTATGGCTTCCTTCCAGAAACCAACATCAACGGAATTCATAGCTTCTTGATAAGTCTTGGGATCATCTTCCACGAGATAGATATAAAAATCAGAACCAAAATTCTTCTCAGTTCTAATTCTTTTACCTCTCCCAAGATTATCATCAAATTCAGGTTCATCATAAATAGGGTATTCAGAAGTAGATGCAGATGTAGATGCAACATGAGAAGAGTTTTCACCAACAGGTCTAATAATTTTTTCTTTCATAGGAAAAATAGACTCATAATAAATAGCATCTTCAGGTCTAGTTTCAAAAATATTATTAACTCGAAAATCAGGAATTTCAGATTTAATAATAAGAAATTTATTTGCATGACTATGTTCTACATATCCCAAAAATATGCAATCTACTGTTTTAGGCCCAAGTTTTCTTTTCCTGATTTCAGGAATTTTAACTTTGGCCAAACAGCCCCAAACTTTCAAATATTGCATGCAAGGTTTCCTACTATACCATAATTCATGTGGAGTTTTATCAGTATGCTTAAAAGGAATTTTATTCAAAATAAAATTTGCAGTATATAAAGCATCACCCCAAAATTTATTATTTACACCAGATTGAGCAAATAAAGAATTAACCATATCAATTAAAGTCCTATTTTTTCTTTCAGCAATTCCATTGGATTGTGGAGCATAGGGAGCAGTCATTTCATGAATAATACCATTTTGTTCACAAAATAAATTTAATTCATTAGAAGTGTACTCACCACCTCTATCAGACCTTACCCTTTTAATAGACTTTTCTAATTGATTTTCAACCTGATTTTTATAGATCTTGAATTTGTCAAACTGTTCATCTTTAGATTTAAGCAAATAAACATAGCAATATCTAGAATGATCATCAATAAATGTCACAAAATATCTCATGTTATCTCTAGTCAATATTCCATTCAAATCACATACATCAGTGTGTATTAATTCAAGAATACTAGAATTTCTGTTAACAGTTCTAAAAGGTTTCTTAGGCAGTTTAGATTGCACACAAATGTCACACCTCTTAGAGTTATCAAATTGACCTTTAGGAATTAATTCCATGCTCATCAATTTTCTCATAGAGTTATGATTAACATGACCTAGCCTAGCATGCCAAACATCACATGATTCGGTCATAAAAACAACAGGAGTATTATTATCATTTTTGCAATCAAACGAGTCAACAGTACATAATTTAAATAAACCATCACACAAATATCCTTTCCCAATGAAGGAGCCAAATCTAGTTATTACAACCTTATTTGATTAAAAAACTAACTTGTAACCCGCTTGGATTAACAAGGATCCACTAACTAAATTTCTCCTGATGTTTGGTACGTGCTGCACTTCTCGAAGAGTTAGGACCTTCCCAGAAGTGAACTTCAGGTCAACTCGTCCAGATCCCTTGATGTCTGCAGCGCCGGAATCACCCATCATCACCCTTCTTCCATCGGAATGCTGATATTCAGAAAAGGAAGAAGGAGAGAAGCAAACATGAGTGTTGGCCCCAGTATCAATCCACCAATCAGTGGAAATGCTCACAGCATTTATTTCAGGAGAAATAGTTACATACCTATCAGTGAAATCAACGGGTTTTCCTTCTAAGGTCACCATGTGGACTTGGGGAGGAGGATCAGTGTAGAAGAGTTTCCAGGTTTTGGGTCTTTGCGGTGACGACAGTCCTTTGCAAAGTGCCCGGGCTTCCCACAGACATAACAATGGTAGGTCTTTTTGGTGGAGTTTGGTTTTGACTTGGGGTCACTTTTGGCATTTGGGTTCTTGAAGAGACTCTTTTTGGGTTTGAAATTCTTTCCTTTCGGTTTGAATTTCTTTCCCTCTACTAGGTTGGACTCAGAATGACTAACTTTTTGTCTTTGACCCTGTGTATGTCTTCAGTTTTCAAAGATTTGATCAAATCAGACATAGACATTTGGCCTTGACGGTGCCTAAGGGTTTTTGCAAAGTTGTCCCAAGAAAGGGGCAGTTTTTCAACAAGTGCAGCAACTTGGATATTCTCTTCCAAGTTGAAACCCTTGGCTTTGGCATTCTGAATCAGTTTGGTGTACTCTAGGATCTGGGTAGTAACAGTTTTGTTTTCTACCATCCTATACTCTAGCCAATCTACGAAATGGTACCTTTCTAAACCTGCATCCTCTAAACCGTATTTGTCCTCTAAGGCATTCCAAAGTTCTAAGGATGTTTTGGTGGAGCAGTATGCATCATAAAGATCTGGAGAAAGGGTGGATAGGATCCGACCGTGACATAAATAGTCAAGATCCTGAGGACTCACAGAAGGGGCATCAGGGGTTTTGCTTGTAGACTGGTCTGTGACTTTGGTGGTGGAATCAGAACCATTTCCGGAGTCAACAGAGGGAACAGAGATGGCAGAAATAAGGCCCAGTGTGGTCAGCCAATATTTCACCTGCTGCTGCCATCTCTTGAAGTTCTCTCCATTGAACTTGGTATCGGGTTTGGCAGACTCTCTATCATCATTAAAGGCCATGGTGGTGTGTGAAGGGAATAAAAACAAGTTTAATCTGAAAACAAAAGGGATTCTGTTCTTAAATTGTTGGATAAATCTTTTGTCGAAATCAGATTAAACAATAAACAGATGACCAAACAGCAGATCAAAACAGAAAGGGTTCAGAGATGGCCTGGATGGAGACACGTAAAACGCTGTCTTAAGAACAGAATCGCCCCCTCAATCGCACAGGGTACTCGACGATCTGCTCCCCGGATACAACCACCCAGCCTCGCTGATCTTCTCCTCTGGTGCAGCAGGAAGAAGAATTCGTGAACCGGTCGCTGACTCGAACAATCGCCAAAAGAAGAACAAAAACTTTTCTGGATGAAGAAGAGAGAACGTTGAGATTGCATACCTTTGCAGTCCTCCCATAGCCTGTTTATATAGATGTGATTCGGCTTTCGCTAAACTCCCAGTTTTATGGTTTGAATTGGTGAACAGGAAGCTACTTTTGCGCAACTGAAGGTGTGGCAGAGCGCTGTGATTTCCGCGGTTTTCTTCCTGAGTCCCCACATCAGTTTCCAGGCAATGTTGGTGGTAATGGTTGCAGCATTGTGTGTTTCAGTATCAGGATTTCTTTATTTGACTCTCAGTGTAAAAAATGCATTTTCCTCATCATCTTGAGAACTACTAAACCTTGCTGTGATGCAATTTAATCAATCATGTCTCTTGAAATCCTTTTTATTTTTTGTGTGCTTATATGGAGCTGATGTATGCAATGGATGCTAGTTTTTGGCACATCTCTATATATATAAAATATGTTTGTATCAATTAAAAAAGAGATTTTGTTTTTCATTCATTTCTCTTTTGTATTATTATAGAAGAAAATTATTTTTTTGTAATTTAGTCACAAACAACAAAATAATAATGAAAAAACAAACAACAATATAATAACGAAAAAAATATTTTCCAGCACTTTTCTATAATTCTATCTTGCCTCTCACATTTTTCATTCTCCATCCAAGATGGTGCACAAAAGCACTCCAATTCTAAACAACAGAATGTAACTCAAGAGGGCTGAGCAGCCACTTTGAACTTTGAAGCTTAAGATGAAACCAGGATTAACATGTACACATCCAAATATGGCATCACTGATAGGAATTCAAACTGGACAAAGCATTCTGTGATCCTTCAATTGAGAATCCAACATCCCATAAAAACATACAAATTAAAACATAAAAATAAACACACCCAATGTCATACATGAAATCTTGAAACTTTCAATGTTGTTTTTTTCTTTTTCTTCTTCAATTTTCAACTGAGCTCGGCTGTCTCAACCAATTTGTTGCTGAAGTCCCACAGCTTCTTCGCCAATTGTCCGTTTCGAGCTAACGCGCTCGGATGCGTCTCATTACAGTCGAAGAAGTATTTTCCGGTCACACCCTTCAGGCTAGGGTGGAGCGTGACGAAGCAAGTCGTCGCGGCCCCCTGCAAAAACATATATAACATATGTAGCAACATGTCATGTCAGTAACACATCAATATTGTATCTTCATATATCAAAATTCTTATGTTACCTGTGGTACATTCTTCCAAATGAAGAAACTGAACACCTTTAGCAGACCTGCACCCAAGGGGAAAAGAATTTCACAAATTAAACACATTGATTTCTTTCACTTGTACTTTGGTTATTTAAGGAAGATTTTTCTGCTTCATTAAGACTAACTCATTAGAAAAGCCGAGTGTCTCATCAAGTTTGTCATGATAACGCCTGGATGAACTGAATTCACTGTGATATTTGCTCCCTCTTCCTGTAAGAAATCAGGTTTGTAAAAGCATATACTTATATCAGCTCTATACTTACTCTAGGTATGGAATAGATAACAATCCATGCATAGTACAATACTCGTTTTTTTAGTTTGTTATTATTAAAATTTTGTTTTTTAATTTACTTAGAATAAATTAAACATAAGTTGTGTACATTAAGCTGTTTATGTTTGAGTGTGTGCTAAAAATGTGTGTGACATGTTGTAGGGTGTGTGAGAGTGATACATGAAATAATTTTTATTAAAATGATATGGAAGGGTATTTCATTCCTTTGGGGCTGTTTGGGTAGAGGGTTAGGGAAGGAATAGGTGGGAATAGGCAGGGAATAGGGAAAAAAAGGTGTTTGTGTGAGGGGAATAAGGTGGTATTTGGATGCTGGAATAACAAATAATAAAGGGGTATAGTAATCCTTCATTTTTCATGGAATTAGCATATTCCAACAATAATCATAAGTGGGTCCCACTATTTTTTTTCATCATTCATTTCAAATCACCTGTCAACACCTCTTATACATCAATGGGGCCCACATGTCAAATCAACTTTTTACACTTTATTCACATTTTATTCTTCATCAACCAAACACATTCACTTTATTATTACGTTTTCCAATGAGAATAATTTAAAACACAACCAAATAGAAAATCACTTATTCTACTGATAAAGTCAACAATTCCTAGAATAGGTATAAACCCCAGAATAGCTTATGTCTCTATCCAAACGGGCCCAAATGTATATAGGTTATGCTATCCACTCCTGTAATTATTATTTAAATTTATTCTAGTTTATTGAGAGACTTATCAAGTTTTATTCTAACAAAACAAACTCTGCCATGTAAGTAAATATTATGCAATGTTGCACATGCGAGTAAACCATAGAAAAAAATTGCTCAAATTATACCTGTAGACGTCGAGAAAGTTCATTAGCATGTAATATGTTAGCCAGTTTGGATTGCCCATAAGCCTTCTTGTCAGAATATCTAGAACAGGAAAAATCAATTCAAATACTGAAGATGAGTTTGGTAATTCTGATTGAGAAAGTGAATTTTTCTTTTTATGGGAATCCAATTCTGATAGATTACGTGAGAAAAAGAATTTCTTTATCCACACGAATCCATTTTTGAATGTAAATAAGCTGCCTTGCTCTACATATTTAGGGAAAAATCCATACAGCCCCTTGTAAATTGGCTGAAATCTATATATCCTCCTGGTTTTTCTTGAAATAACCCCCTAAAAATATCCATGTAAATCTAAATAGCATTCTTGAATCTTGTTGTTTTTTCTTGTTTTTTATTATTGTTTTTCTGCCTTTTTGTTCTTGTTTTGTTGTTTTTTTATTGTTTTGTTGCCTTTGAGTTCGAGTTCTTTTTTGTTAGAGTTTTGTTGCCTAACCTCTTGACAGAGTCATAAAAAACTCCCTCGAAGAGACAACTTTTATACCCCGAAGGGGCAACCCCCGTTAGGGGGCTAAGGCCTCGCAGAGACTACTTTACCCCGTAGGGGTCAACCCTCGGAGAGAAATGAGTTAATGAGTTAATGAGTTAATGAGTTCATGATCAACAATGAGTTACTGAGTTAATGAGTTAGAGTTAATGAGTTAATGACAAGGAAGAACCCTTATCTTATA
The DNA here is from genome assembly GCA_030737845.1 of Acorus calamus. Taxonomy (NCBI): domain Eukaryota; kingdom Viridiplantae; phylum Streptophyta; class Magnoliopsida; order Acorales; family Acoraceae; genus Acorus; species Acorus calamus. Next base: position 2,367,041 of record CM060864.1, on the reverse strand, counting down.
AGGGGTCAACGAAGTCATAATCTTATGTATGAAGGGAGTTCCTGAGTCTTGTTGTTAAGAGCCGGCGCTGAACGCCTAATCTGGTCCTCGGAAAGGGTGACAGATTATGATTATTCTGTGAATATTCTATTTGGTTAACCTTGCCTGAAAACATAGTATAACAAAAATAATACATACAATTTGTTAAAAAACAAAATATCCTTCGTAAATGACGATTTCACCCCCCCAGGTTTCATAATATATCCGGAGAGATAAAGTCATCTTATACAAATGGTTTTTTGCTTTTTTTTAAAATTGGAGGACGTTTTTATTATACTGTATTTTCAATCAAAGTTTCACTTAAGGGGTTATTTGAATTTACATATGTATTTTCAGGTGGTTATATAGATTCCAGGCAGTTTACATGGGGTTATTTGAATGTTTCCCTATATATATATATAAATTCTATGTACAATAAAAATGAAAACTGACATACCCAGACTTGTCATTGAGTTTGTCAAACCGTATTCCTTTCTTATACGTATAACGATGCGCAATGGACGCTAAATTCACGATCCGACCTTCTATTCCAGTTTCTTTCGCCGTTCTTTTCATCTTATCCAGGAGCAGGTTTGTCAAATGGAAATGACCTGACATTGGAGAACAATATAACAAAAAAAATTATTCCGGAATATATAGTTATATACCAGCATAAGTGGGTATAGTAGGGAATGAATGATACTGTTTTGTTATGTTTTGAATTATTCTCGTTGAGAAACAAAATGACAAAGTTTTTTTTATATCAATAATTAAGGTAGTGATTAGTAATTAAGGTATCGTTTGGAAACGAGTTTGACAAACAAATTTCACTTAAACTATCTTTTGAAAATAGTTTTTCAATACCATAAACATACTTTGTTAGATTTATGAGAAGTTGTTTTTCATAATTAAAATTGTAATTTTTTTTAATATATTAGGTTTTTGAAATATATTTAGATAAAATATGATTCCAGCAAAAACAATATTTCCAAAATATGTCTAAACTTGTTTTGTTTCTAAACACTGTCAAAGCTTCGTTGCATTTCATTTTATCAAAGAGCATTTGATTCTACTTGAAAACGAGTTTTACAAATAGGTTTCACTTAAAAATAATTTTTAAAATAGCTTTCCTCTAAGCATTCTTTTGTTCGATATCTGTAAATATATCTTTTATAACTAATGCTTTTACTTTTTAATGGTTAATTTTTTATGTTAAACATATATGAATTAAATATGATTCTTGTACAAATATTTTTTAAAAAAATTGGCCAAATTTATTTCCAAACGCTATCCATTTCAAAATATGATTGGAATATCTTTTTTGTGTCTTGAAACAACTTTTCAGCAAAGTCCTTAGAAATTTGATACTGAATATGCCTTTTCAAGGAATCATGAATATATTTTGGAAGAAGATGTAAAATCTGCAAAATATAACTTACAAATCTAATAATGATTTAGTAAATAATCTAGTAATAGTGTTTTAAAATATGTCATTACCATGTTGATATAAATAATAAGGTAATTACGTTGGTTTGGATTTTATGAAAAAACAACATCTTGAAATCTACAATATAGGCAAACGAGTTACTAAATCCAACCTCATGCTTGAAAATAATTTTAAAAAATAACTTAGGTCCCGCTTGGATACAAGTTTAGATAGATTATGTGTTTAAAAAGCTAAAAATTTTCAAACTCAGATCTAAATACATTTTCAACGTTTAGCTTTTCAAACCACCATTTTCTCTTTTTAGATTAAAAAATTTAACTTTAAAAATGGTTTTATAAATCTGTAACCCATTCAAAAATCAGTTCCAAACAGAGCCTTAGATCGTGCTCACCAAGGTGATTGGTGGCGAATTGCAGCTCTATATTATCCTTTGAAAGCTGGTAGGGGCAGAACATAACACCTGCATTGTTTCTGTGACACCAAAGACAAACATAATTTTCTTAGTATATACTTCTAAACCAAAATTAAAAAAAACCTTAAACATCTACAAGGGAAGGATTGGATGGATCACATTAAGATGTTGAGAGGGAGATGAAGAGCAAGAAATTCATCCACAAAGGCCCTAACAGACTTCAAAGAGCATAAATCCAGTTTTAGAACTTCTACGCGCGATCCAGCACTATCCTTGATGATTGACTGCTTTGTCAACATGGCGGAATCCAGGTTCCTGGCCGCGATGATGACGTGCGCTCCTCGGAGCGCCAGGACTCTCGCCGTCTCGAAGCCGATCCCACTCGCTCCTCCTGGATCACACAGATGTAGATATGTATATATTTTTAGGTTTTGTTTGGAACTAATTTTCAAAAACAGCTTATGCGGTATATTGATTAAAATGATCATTTCTGAAAAAAAAACTATTTTCAAGTGGCTTTTTTATATATAAAGTTTGTTTTTAACTTTTAAAACATAAGAATTAATATTTTTTACATCACATGAACAAACAATAGAAAAAGTTGTGCAGAAGAGGGAGGTGTAGGGATACATGAGGTGCTGTTGTCTGTTTTAACAGAAATAAATCAACATAGCTATACCAGAATAAAGAAAATGCGTGTTGATATTCCAGATCTTCCTATAATTGTGTTACGATGACATGGAATCATCAAGGATTACGTAGGATGATTTGTAATTTTTTAGGCTCCACTCAGCAGTGACATGGTAACCTATGTAATCATGGTATGAAGGTGAAATTAATTTGTAACATCGTTTCGTAATTACAAAAATATTAGTAATATTTTGAAAATCATTTTTTTATTTATCATAAAACAATAATTCTACCTGTACATAAGGGTGTATTTGTACGTGCTGAAAAATAACGAAAAATATAAAAAAAATCCTCTTGATTGTGTAAACAATAAAAAAGAAAAGAGGTTTTTAGTTTTAAGTTTCTGTAAACATGCCTATTTAGGGATCGATCCCTCCCTTCTTCATATTTTTTTTTAAGTCACCGTATTCAACCGTCTATTTGATTTTTAGTCCCTTTATCAAGTGTTTGTCCATATACCATTAATATGTGAAATGTAATTTTATTTTAAGTCCCTGTAAACTATGTTATTTAATGATTAGTTCATCCCTTCTTCAAATTTCATTAAGTCCCTAATTTCAAATGTTTTTTTTTCTTAAGCCATGGACAAAAATGAAAATATGTGTAGTCTGAGTTTTAACTTATAAAAATGACAGAGTCTAACATTTTTCTAAGGAACATGATATGTTCAGTCTCTCGTGCAGCCCCAATTGCAGTGCATAGCATTTTTTTTTATAAAAATCATGCACTATTTCATTGAAGTTCATGTTGTTATATGAATTGAAATATATATTGAGATATACTAGTGTAAATTTTTTTTAGTTGAAAAAATGATAAAAAAATTGTCATATACTATGATAGAACCCATACACTATAATAACGCAGTATTTAATATATCTGTATGATTATTAAAATAAATTTTGATTATAAATTTGATTATAAACTATGTGATTTTTTTATATTTAAATAGTTATCTAATAAAATTGTATGATTATATTTATTAAATAAATAAAATTTATAATCACAGTCTATTTAAGAACCACGCAGATATCCTTATAACCTTTATAATTAAGCCGGCTCTTGTTTGGTAAGTAACCCAAGTTATTTTTCATATAAATATCTTTCTTCAGCAGGCTTCAGCAGTTATTTTTCATAAATGATTCTGCCTGTGCAATTCGTACATAAAAATTAATTTACAGACTAGAAGACCAACACCATCAGGTCAAGTGAGTAAGTTCTCTTCAATTCCAATCGAAAAGGTGGTCCTTTAATTTTTAGAGAGGCCCCACCTCGTTGTTATCTGATTAATCTCAGGAAAATCATCATTAGCTGGGACCTCTAATGAAAATGATATGTTCATGCATGCACTAATGACAGCTTTATCAACAATCCACATCGTTTTTTTTTAATCATATACTTTTTTATATAATAAAATAAATAATGATGTTATATAAAATGAAATATGCACTGAAATATGATAGTATTTTTTTTCATTTTAATTTTTTTTATGTCGTATTATGATAACGTATTATGTTATCATAATGTATGGAGTTACAAACAGAGTTAAAAAACAGACTGAATGTATTAACACTCTATATCAGGACTTGTCAGTTTTGAACTTAAACATGTCTTGTATGGTATAAGAGGTTTGTTACAGTTTTAGTCATACGTAAGTTTCGTATCAGATGCTAACGAAATTTGATGAGATCTGACACTGCTCCATTATAATATCAGTCAAAGTATTAGAAAAAAAAAAGGATTCAGTTGAGCATGGCCCTTTAAGAAGCTATAATGTTTTTGTGAATGGAACATAAGAATTTTAGTAATTTTAATTTATGCCCACCAAAACATGCAAAGATTTTTAGGTAAAAGAAAATATGAGGAAATGGAGATAATATGTGAAATTAATTTGTCATGAACATTTAGTGTTATTTGTCAGTTTGAAAGAAAATATGGGGAATGTACAGTGAGATTATAGTCTGATCATAGTACAATTAATTTGCAAAGACGAAAAATGAAAACAATTTTTTTTAAAACCATAGCTGCTTATATGAAGAGTGACAATTGAAGGAAAGTCCAAATTAACCAATGGAGATCACAAATTTCCAAACAAGAAACTACTGATTAAATCACTAAAGAAGAGCATCATGTAAAAGAAGACATGCAAAAAAAAAAAAAATCTCCAAATAAAAAAAATGGAGAGAGAACAAATTAATAAAAGATTACAGGGACAAAATACAAAAAGTAAACAGAAAACAAGAGGGGGAAAAACAATGTATAATGAAACACAACAAAATAAACACACACATCCAAATTATCACATTTAATTAGAAAAAAAGAGACACCACTCATATATAAAGCAGAAAAAAAAATCTTATCAACAAATGTCAAAAGTCAAAACCAATGTATTGTCCTCACAAAAACCAAAACGCACCACACAACACAAACACATCATCATAGATACACAGAAGGAGAGGCTCAACTAAAACCAATACCAAGAAAGCTCAAACAATGAAAAAAAAAATTCTAACTAACAAATGTAAAACCCAATGTGAATCCTCAGAAAAACCAAAACCCAACACACAAACACAAAAACATCATCACAGGTACATAGAATGAGAGGCCATGCATGTATGGAAAGATCCAAATAAAACCAATACCAAGAAATTCAAACAAATAAAAATAAAAAACAAATATAAGAAATCAGGAAAGAAAGAAAGAGAGAATCAAAGCAGACCTGTGATGATAATGGTGAGGTCACTGGCATCAACACCCTCTGTGACCTCCTCTGCAGTGGAAGCTGAGCCGAACCCACTTGGCCCTGGCAATCCAGTGATCAATGAAAACAGACCCATATCTCTCTCTCTCTCTCTAAATATGATATGAAGATTAGTTGAAGCTAAACAAGAGAGGGAGGGGGGAAGGAGGGATTTATGGTTTGAGGGATGGTTGTAGATGAGTGAGAAACTGTTAGTTATATAGTGAGAGAGAGAGAGAGAGAGAGAGAGAGAGAGGAGTTAATGATGAGAGGCTCCAAATCAATTGGCCATGAAATGCATGCATGTTTTTACAACCCCACCCACCAACTGCATCCATTGAAACAAGATTCTTGAACAGCAGTAGGGATGGCAATGTGATGAGTTATATGAGAAATCTGGTCGGACGCGGTTTACTATTATATGGCGAATCGAATTTTGGTTAAATAAATAAACACTTCTTCCCTTTCTTGAAAGAGATTAAAAGATTAAATTATGAAGAGAATCATTCTTCAAAAATTAATTAATTATATATATGAGTTGATGATTTGGGTGATTGACCCTATAACAATTTTTTTTTAACTAAAGAAGAACGCATCATCTTGTCATTTTTTAACATGGTTTTTTAATTTTAAGTCCATATAAATATACCTATTTAAGGATCGATCCCTCACTTTTTCACAATTTGATTTTAGTCCACAGATTGAAAGGATATGTTCCTTTTTAGTCCCTCTCAAATACTAAAAAGAAAATTAAATAATTTAAAGATAGATTTCTCCCAAGGACTAAAACAAAAAATATGAAGACTAAAACTAAAATATGAAAAAAATGAGAGATCATTCACTAAATCATACGATTTATGAGAATTTAAAATAAAAAACATTTTTTAATATTTTACTGCGACATGTGATCATTTTCATTTAAAGAAATGTACTGGTTTTTATGTTCAAATCAATTAGGTCAATCATTAATTGCCTTCATTGTCATACTTTAATTATAATCTATATCAGTAGTTAATGTATCTAAACTATATATATATATATATATATATATATATATATATATATATATATATATATATATATATATATATATATTAAGCTCCCGTTTGAAAAGAGGATAAGATTTATGACAGAGTATATATTTATCTAAGCATAAGTGAGTATAAATAAATATAAAATGATTTTATGTTTGGTTGTATTTTGAATTATTCTCGTTAGTAAACATAAGAATAAATGTTTTGTTGTTTGAGTAAAATGTGAATAAAATATGGGTAATGATTTATAAAAGGTTAAAAAATAATGATAGTTGATTTGACATGTGATTTATAAGAGACGATGATAGTTGATTCGATAATGGACATACATATTATTTGGGTGGAATAATCTATGATAAATTTAATTCCAGGGGTTGGTTGGAATTCATATACCAATTTATCCTGGCATACTTTATCAAAGGTTATCCGATGGCTTATTCCTAAAACAAAGGAGGCTAAATGAATGGGTAAACCTGTCAGTGGAGCGGATACGGAGCGAATATGATCATATCCGTATTCGTATCCGAAATTTTTTTTATGTATCTGTATCCGTATCCGTATCCGACGGATATTTAAAAAATATATCCGTATCCGAACCAAAATTTCGGATACAGATTCGGATAATTATCCGAAATATCCGAAATCAATAAATAAATAATTAAACATAACAAATTTTTATTTAAAGTTCAAAAATTGACTTAAAATTAAAAATTCACAAACACAAGTCATAACTTTACAACTATTAAAAAAAATGTGAGCCACTTGATCAAAATCCAATGGTAGATATTGAATACTAATATTAACATTTTTTTTAATGCCATCGGATATGGATATTTTTCGGATTGAATAGGGGTATATCCGTATCCGATCCGAAAATTTTCGGATACGGATACGGATTTTTTGGATATCGGATATTTTTTACATTTTTGGATACTGATTCGGATCGGATGCAGATATTTTTTCGTATAACTGACAGAGGCTTATGAATGGGGTGTGAATAAGACAAATGATCTAATCCCCTCTCTATGGTTATTTGCAGATAGACCCCCGGTCACTCATATTTATGACTAAGTCCCTAACAACTCTTTTAAATTACTGTCAACCACTTTAACCTTGATTATTTGCAGATAGACCCTCAGGGCACTCATATTTATTACTAGGTCCCTGTCAACTCTTTCACATTCCTGCCGTACACTTTCGTATTCTCTCTCTACTATTATAGCCATAGGGCATTTGCAGATAGGCTCCTAGATCTCTCATATTTATAACTATGTCCCTAAAATTGCAAAGGCACTTGATTTATCTCTCTTGAATATTACACGTATCTTTTTTCTTCTTTGAGATATATATACGGTGATTTTAGATTTTTTATATGTATTGCTAATGTATAGTTGATTATAGATTATGTGTGTATTATTCATGTATATGGATTCATTTGTTTTAGGGATTTTATTTGTTTCCATATGTTATATTTTTTATATGTATTGCTAATTGCTCATATATTAGGATTTTGGTATGTATTGCACATGTATAGTTGGTTATATACTATGTATGTATTGCTCATATACAGGGATTTTATTTATTTTCATATAGAGATTTTAGTTTTCATATTTTTTTATGTATTAATCATGTGTTTTTTTGTATATATTGATCATGTATGTATTGCTCTTGTATTTTGTACATATTGCTTATATATAGAGATTTTATCATTCATATTTCATGTGCATGGATCTTATTTTTCATGCACATACAACTCATATAAGATGGTTTCGTAGATGCTTTATAAACCTTTTCAATTTATTTTTTATTAAAAGGTAATTTGTAAACATTTTCAATTGTCTTTCTATTGAAAGTTAATTTGTATTTATTCTGTGGGAATTCTCAAATTTATCATCTCACGGAACAGTCTTCCATTTATGGAATCACAGCAAAATTCAATTAAGATATAATTAGTACTATTTATTTTCATTACAAAGGAGAAAATTTTGAGCTTATTTTAAAATATTTTTTTTTAAACAATATACATTTTTAAATAATAATTAACACGCGCATTACCTCGTGCATTTAAACTAGTTATTTATTACAATGAATGATCATGGGATGCATAAGCGACAAAAAAGAAAGAAAGAAAATTTCACCAGAAAACCGGTTTCACTAATGATGAACGGCTGAGATTTGAGGGGGATTTAATTTGGCAGATAAGTGTCCCATCAGATATTTCATGTTCTCTGCTTTTAATGAAATAAAAAAAAGCTAAACAAATTTTAAATTAAAAAACATGACATATGTAATGTGACAAAACATCCATCAATAATTTTATAAGCTCAAATGAATCCAATTCCATTTCTAATTTCTCCAATGTGACTAAAATATTTACATTTTATAATTTTATGGGTATCTTCATAATTTGAAAAACTATTGGATGAAGTTTTATGAAGTTTGAAGTCTGGGAAGTCATGTTTCGAGATCTAGGACCTACTTATAAATCTTAAAATCTGGATTAGGGACCTGTTTGCAACATAGATAAGGTCTAGTTGTGAAACTGGTAGAATATGTGAGTGGATATGCAAGACCCCAGAAAAAGACAAAATTAGCCGGTTTTGTCATACATATAGGAGCTATTGTTTAAAACTTATAAAACCTGGGGGCAATATGCAGGCCGAAGCCCTGCTTGCTGTGCCGCTTTATATAGAGTATACATTATATTTTTTTTAAAAGAAAATGATAGGGAATTCGACCTTAATTATGCTTTTAATGAAATTTTAAAAGCAGAATTTTCATGTTCACTGTATTGTACATGTTTTTTTAATTTATAAGTTGCATATTATAGTTTTTAGCTTAAAATAAGCAGTTGTTGTATGCTTGTTTAAATTTATTAAAACTTATTTAAGCTAAAAACAACTTTAAAAAGTCATAATCTCTAAGTTAGGTTCGAGGTGCTTTTCAAATATAACTTATGGATTAATGTTTAAAAAAATCTGTTGGACATTTAATACCTTTTACTTTATTTTACAGAGGCAATTTTTTTCATCTTCTCTAAATATTCATTTCAGCTATTAAAAATTTGAAATAACTCATATAAGATTTATTTTTTTGAAATTTAACTCATGTAAGATTAAAACGTTAGATTGTAATTGTTTTAATAAAATAAAATTTAGATTACAGTTAGAATATTTTAGTTGCGTTTTTTTATTAATAGAGATCAAGTTCTATGTTTTTGTCTCTCAAGTTCTACTTTTTTAATTAACGTAGAATTCAATATTTCATTAAATTTTTTACATTTTATTTAATGTTAATGGACAGTGGGTGAGTCATCATCATTTTATAAGTAAGACCACATTCTTTTATCAAAGAGAAATTAAATTTAACTTATATACATGCAAGAAGTATTTTTGACAATTACACAATAAAAGCTATTTTATAGCTTATTTTAACAAACATTCATAACTGCTTATTCTCTGCTTTTCAACAGCTATAACAAACATGTTAACTGCTTATAAAAAAATTTATAATCTATTATCTATAAATTATAATATGTAATATATAAATTTAAGCTACAACAAACATGACCATTGAGTCGTCACTTCAACATGTCACTCTTAAACACATTATGACACAATATACATGAGAGTGATTGCAATTATGAGTAGGGATGCGATTCATGGACTAGATTAGGTTTGGATTGTGATGCAGAATGGGTGATCGATGCATTCTCGAAACGATGAACCGGAATAAAGTCCATCAAAAGATTTTCAAATAGAAATCAAGAGCATCTCGATTTCAGAATCACATAAAATTTTTACTGGAGCTAGGTATGAATGATATCTTCAAGAGTAATGGGCGTGCTTAAAATTTTTACTGGAGCTAAGTATGAATGATATCTTCAAGAGTAATGGGCATGCTTGTTTTTCTATTTTTCCTAATTTTAGGAATTCAAAATAACAAATTTAATATTTTTAGTCATTTTTAAATTTGAGATATTTTTATCATAACCACTCAAAACTAATCTCTATAGACTAAATACGTAACATTATCCAACTTAAAAACCCTTATTTCTAGTTTAGGTTTGGATAAGATATAAGTTAGATCAGGTTAGCATATCTATTTGATGTAAATCGGGAATTGATGAAGGAGAAGAACCTTCGAAAGAGATAGACATATAGAACAAACAGAAAACTTTTATTTTATCTACATAACCAAAAATGCAAGCTAAAAAAAGTCTCAAATACCTGTTTTAAACTTAGAAAAACAATTCTAAAAAACTTGTGACACGTTGGGATGCAGGGTTATTTGTATATGTTTTTTGCATATGCAAATTTTACATTGCATGTGCAGGAAAATTTTTGCATATGTTTGTCTGTTTTCATGATGTGTTGTCATTTACACACGTGTTCTTATTTAGCCCCAGATGTGGAAACCTTGAAAGGAATGCAGTTACCACCTCCGCCCAACCAGTAGAAGTGAAGCCCCCATCTATTCTACGTCCCTTTAAGCATTGTTTAACTAATTTATCAATATAATAAACATCCATGCTTTTGTCCATATAAAAAACATAAACCCCACATACCCATAAAAAATAAAGAATTCACATTAAAAGATATGAAAAATTTGAAAACACTCCATTTGTATTCAAACACAAAAACTCTATCCAAAAAACATAAACTCCCAGACCCACTAAAAGATATAAAAATTTGAAAAAATTTCATCTTTGTTCAAGCACAAACCCATATAAAGAATCAAAACATATGAAAAACTTAGGCTCCGTTTGGTTGCGTGTTTGGGCGGATTCCACTTTTTGAAAAGCTGAAAATCCCCAAACGCGCAACCAAACAAGGCAGCTTTCGGCGGAATCAAAAGCTGGATTCCTTTTAATTTCTCTCTCGAAATCCGTGTTTTTAAAATCTCAAAAATAACGATTTTTTGTCGGAATTGATTTTTTGAATTGAAAAACAACTTTTTCTACCAAACATTAAACTCCTTTCAAATATTGATTTCTAAATTAAAAAAAAAGCATCCCAAAAAAGTCAAGGTCTAAAATCATCTTAAAAAGCAGCTTTATTCCAAAATCTACTTTTCAATCTGTGTTTTCAAACGGAGCCTAAAAAGATGATTCAAACATTGGTTAGAGTAAAAGATGCGAACTTCGGACATCAACTACACATAAATATATAATAATCATATCTCTTAGGTTGGTTGATAGTGAAACATAAATCAAAACATACTGAAAAATATTTGCAAACTAAAGAAACAATCTCATGAACCAGAGATTACAAAAAAAACAAGAACAGGAAAATCATAGTTAATCTCAAAACAGGTTTTGAACGAAGCCATCACATAAATTTCACAATCCCCTAAACAAAACACACAAGAATCCATCCCGTTCAACCTAAAATCATGTGTAAAATCAAACGGAACCCAAAATAAAAAAATTTGATACCTGATGAGGTCGGCGCTGCTGTTATAGGAAAAGAGGACGAGATAGATTGGGCTTCCGATGGAGAGGTAGGTGGAGGGGATGATCTGATGGAGAGGTAGAAGAATTAAAAGGTGGTGGAGGAAGAGTAGGTTGTAATTTAAGAAGATGATGGTGAAAAAGTAACAAATAATAGGTGTTACAAGGAGGAAATTTGGGCTTTTGAGGGGATGATGAAGCTTTTTTATTTGTAAAATGTGTAAAAATAAAATCTGTTACAAATAGAAACTCATGGTTGGGTGGGATTTTGTTTGCCCCATTTAATGGGGCAAATGAAAATCCTGGGATTTTATTTGTTACACTTTAAATATCATAATCAAATAAAATATTATGTTTGACCATGTGCAAATAAAAACTCACTCCTATTTGTACAGTATCCAAGCATGCTCTTAATGACTTTATAACTAACGAGGTGGCATTTATATATGTTGAGGTTGGTTAATATGTAAATATGAATCTCAACCATCTAAAAAAACAAATATATTAATCACCTAACAACTCAATATATTCCTAACAATTTACCATTTTCCAAAGAACCAAATAAATTTCTAACAAACTAATTCCAACAAGCTTAGTTATTTTTAAATCCATAGATTATAAATTTATAATACATAATTTACGAAACAAATAATATTAACTAATCATTAATTAAACTCAGTTTTTAAATCATACCTCTGATAGAAACTCACAACATTAACCCAATCCAAGGAACCTGAATTTCTAGGTCTAGGTTCACATCAGGTACAAGTTAGATGGGGTTAGCATATCCATTGAAATGTGATCTTTTTAATATCAATTAACCTCGACAAATTACGAAGATTAAAATATGAAAACAAAGTTCAAAAAAATTTAAACAAATCCTAAATTGTATCAAATTTTCTATTGATATTCATGGTTAACTTGGGTGGGTTCGGTTGCTTAAGACACTAACCTGACTCAATCTGATAAAAAAACGTAAATACCTGACCCGAAGGACTGACAATAAAAACAGGTGTTTACCCCGACCCGATTCTATGGACCCAATTGATCCAACCCAAATACTATGTGATTTTTGTTATTATTTATGATCCAACCCAATATTTATAACTAAATCCTGAATAATCATTTAAAATTTTAAGCTTTTGAAATATTTTTACAACTTTTTGACTTCACATAAAAGCATAATAATCCAAATCGAATTCCAAATGTTCTCTCATCAAACATTAAAAAATTAAAATAGTAAATAATTATTTATAATATACTAGACTCTATTTATTTAAACTCATGATGTAAAAATACATAAGAAAAAAAATTCAACCCGGAAAGCGTGGTCTCTACCATCCCAATGCATAGTGCTACCTCACTAAACAAAAATCCCTCTCATTACATGCTTCTCCTCCTCTCCTTTCCCTTTCTCAGCCCTTTATTTTCTTTCCTCCAAAATAGAAGACAAGAGAAGGAAAAAAAAACCAATGAAGTCAATGTAGACCCTTAAAAAGTTCATCGACCTCTCTAAGTCCAACATCTCCTATTCTGATCTAGGTCTATTAGTAGATCGACCCAATCCAACCCGAAAGATCCGAGACCCGATATGAACCCGATCCAAAAGATCCGACTATCAAAACGGATCGGATTCAGATCCACCCCGACCCGACTAAGACCTGACCCATTGGCAGCATATGCTATATAAAATTTTGCACCACATCACTTATCAAAGACAATGCTCAACATTGAAAATGATGATCCAATCAACTACACAAACCAAACATATTTTACGGCCTTCAGGACACCTCTCCCTTGGGGACTAGGGTTACATTTCCTACCAAAAACAGGATTGAAAAAAGAGGTTTTTTTAAAGGTCATATGGGTTAGTTCTCGGGGCCTATAGTCCACAGTTTGAGTTCATGTTGGTCCTAATTTATTAAAATACTAGTAGTAGGTGACTTTAAAGACCATAAAATAAATTTTTTTTGTTGTATTGTACAATTAAATTGGATGATTACATTTCACAAACAATGATCCACATGTCAAAGGGTATCACAATACAGGCACATATGCCTTCTACCTAGGCCTGTCAACGGGTCGCGGGTCGACCCGGACCCGACCCGATAGAAGGCATAAATACCCGATCCGAAGGACCCGACAATGAAAACGGGTCGGGTCTGGGTCCACCCCGACCCGATCCTATGGACCCGATTGACCTAACCCAAATACTTTGTGATTTTTTTTATTTATGATCCAACCCAACATTTATGATCCAACCAAACATTTATAACTAAATATTGAATACTCATTTAAAATTTTAAGCATTTGAAATATTTTTACAATCTTTTGACTTCACGTAAAAGCATAATAATCTAAACCGTATTCCAAATGTCATCTTATTAAACATTAAAAAATCAAAATAGTGAAAAACTATTTATAATATATTACACTCTATTGAAAAGAAATAAAAATGAAGTCATTGTAGGCCTTTAAGAAGTTTATCAATCTCTCTTTGTCTGACATACTTTTGTTAATGGGTCGACCCGACCCGACCCGACCCGACCCGGACCCGACCCGTTGACAGGCCTACTTCTACCTGGTGGTAAAGCGACACTGTCCCCCCCTTTGAGGGTTCTCTAGATTATTTTCTTATCGAACACATGATTTAAAAGAAAAAATATAGCCTATAGTCATACAACCAAGTGTTATGGGTTCTAACCTACTGAGTCATTTTTCTTTTATTTTATTTTATTTTTTAAAAGTAAGAGTTCTTGCTACCTTCACTTGAATTGCAAAATGATGGTTATAAGTTTCAATGGAGTGAAAAGAAGAGAGAGAGAGAATTGAATTAAAAGAACAAAAAAAATTTCACATGTAAGTGGGATGAGAATCTATAGATGAGATATCTACTGGTCCCCCTTCGTGGAAACTCTTTACTCAATAATTATAAAATTATTAATATACATCGTGGCCCCCTCGCTCTAGAAATACTGTGCCCCTAAACCCTGATCGACGCCACCACCACCTCCTAAATATTCTTCACGTGTGCACATTCACACGAGAGTCTTTGAATATATGAGCCCATGTTCAATCATATCTGCCTAACATTATAATAGATTAATAATAAGTGAATGTTTAACCATATCCACCTAGTAATATTAATAATAATAATGAGTGAAGTAGTGAACATTGTAACAGAGGTTGTGTCGCTCTCGACTAGTCGTCCACTATAACAAAAAAAAAAAACATCTATTTCAGAATATGAAAAGATTGATAGCGGACAGGACTCAAGATCATCTCATTCTTTCTAAAAAAAAAGAGAGATTGTACCATTGTTCATAAACAAAAAAATAAAATAAATCAAATCATCAAGTCATCATTCATCTTAACAATAATAAAAACAGTAAAGACAAAAAAATGGTTTTAAATTTCAGTAGTAGCATTATACTGTCACATGGAATTTCAGTAGTCGCATTATACTGTCACATGGAATGTTGGTGGGGAAACATGTGATATATTTATGCACAGCTTAATTTATCAGAGGTGTGAATGTGTGATAACAGAAGAAAAAAATATCATCTGGTATTATTACTAAGCATTTTATACAATCTGGGGCACATCACATGTTCTTTGAAAGCACCTTAAATGTTCACAGCCACTCACAAGCTTTCATTGCATCGCGTACTTTACGGTGTTAGCGGGATAATAAAACTGATTTTTGTACTGTAACCCTGGATTTATTAAAACTGTTCTATAGAAAGATTTCCTTAATTTTTAAAAATCATACTGTGTTTTTAAAATCTGTCTGTAGAAAGTTGTTATACGCCCGGTGAGCTTATCCTCTCATCTTTAATACTCATAAGTTTCATCCATTCGAACTAAATTATCGTTATTGAGGAGGGTGTTACAGAGAGGTAAATAAAAATAAGTACAAAGACCTAACTCATTCCAAGGCGACCAAAGGAAGGTCACAGTGTTTCAAACACAAAAACATCATGAAGATGTTTACCCACCAATTCTAAGACAGATGCAATAAAATTGTTTAATTGTATAATTACATAAATAACTTCCTGTAAACACAAAATATGTTCAATCGTGCAACCAAATGCTGTCTAATTAGCCAATTGGATACATTCATTATTTTCTTGGTAGTTCTATACTTCCAACCAATTGTTTGGCCAGTACCATTAGTATCCAATATAAGAGTGACATTTGTACTCAATAATTGATTGTGCAATTCGATTTATAAGTTGTATAGTTTGATACTAAAGATATTAATCAAATCCAGATATGACTGGATCCGAACCCAATAACCATACATATAGATTATCTTTAGAAAAATTCAAATGAAAAACATGTGCATTAATCTGGAATTTTATTTTTAAAAACGTCAAAATTTTTTGGGGGACCCATTATTAATTTCTCATATTTTTTTTTAAAAATACATACATACATACATACACATATATATATATATATGAAAATGATTGCGTGCGGCGAATGGCAGGTGCGGCCGCGATGTGGGCCGTTCGATCGCGGGTCCATCGCATCCAACGGTCGAGATGAATCGCCCCCGACCGTCCGATGCGATGGACCCGTGATCGACGGCCCGTAATCGCTGCCGCACCTGCCGTTCGCCGCATATATATATATATATGTGTGTGTGTAGATGATATTTATTATTTTTAATAAAATAAAAAAGTATGTGGACTTAAATAAGATTGTACCTAATATTGTCCTTTCTATTTTTTTGATAATTATGTTTAGACCCACTAATTAATTTCTCCCTTAAATATTTTTCTTTTTTGTTAGTGTGGATAACATTCCATCTGTTTTACATGAGGTCCCTGCTCCTCTCCCTGCATTGCAGGAGGTTTTTTAAGAACACACAGACAAAATGAAAAACCCTGTTGTTGAGTTTTGAAGTAGGAGCCAAAGCATTAATATGAGAAATTAATTACGGTCCCCTGTGATCATCTATTTATTATTTTTAGATCCTAAAATTTTTTTTTGTTTTTTATGTTCATAAGACGGTAAAAAATTATCTTTAGGTCCCTCCAGCTAAAAACTGTTCAAAAATATAAAAAATGCCCCCCTCTAATTATTTTAGTATGCTATTAACACTCCCTAATACTTTGTTAAGTATCTCTAGTACACTGTTAACACTTAACACTCCCCAGTATATTATTAAAATTTGCATAAAATGACTTCATCCAATTATTTCAGTACACTGTAAACATTTTCTGCTACATTGTTAATTATCTCCAGTACACTGTTAACACTCCTCAATATATTGTTAATTTTTACATAATTCATCGATGGCATTTTTGATAATTTTGAACAACATCCGGCTGGAGGAATCTAAAGATCAATTTCAATGTCTTAGGACCTTAAAAAAAATAAAAAACTTCACGACCTAAAAAAATAAATGGGTGATAACAGGGACCCTAATTAATTTTCTAAAAATATAGATGCATTCATAATATATTACATGAACTCATTAAAAGACATAACATAATAAGTTGTTAACGAGAGATATATATGATAACTATTAAAATATATAGACAATTATCAGAGATATCTCTAGAGACTGCTTGTAACAATGTTTAAAAAAACAAAAAATGTGTATCAAAAGGACCACAAAGGAAAAGATACATCATCCGCAAACAGAGGGGCAGACACATTCCTTCTGGTGCAGGGCACATTCCAGCAGTGTGGTTCTTTTGTGCCTTTCTCTCTTTTTTTTTCATTTTTTTTTAAGGTGGACAACATGAGACATACTATTGGTTTTGCATCAACATTGTCACATTATTGATAGAGTACACTTCAACCCATTATCATTAGGCATTCAATGTGTTTGATGGGGGTGGTTGCTCCTTCAATTTAAAATTTAACTCTCATAATTTTTTACACAATTTATCTTGATGAAAACAAGTCCTAATAAAATAGGACAAAGAAAAATATATAACAAATTCAAATAAAAATTGGATTTGTTTTTAGTGATTATCATTAAAATTTGGTTAATCTTGCGAAAAGTTTAATCGGTTGTGTCACGAATATGGTAATTTTTTATATTATTAGATCATTTTCCTTAAATCTCCCAGTTTGTTTTCTTAACAAAATAGAATAAAGAAAAATAAATAACAAACAAAATTTACAAAAGATAAAATAATATAAACATTTAAAACAATACAAATAGTAAATAATAATATTAAAAAAAATACGTTATCCAGAGACACAAACACGAATTCGGATCTTCTGTGATAAAATTATATAAAAATTATATAAAAATTATACAAATAAGTGACTGTCACATATGACATGGAATTTCCTTGACATACACATTGAAGCATATGGCGGTTCTTTTGTCCCTTTCTCTTTTCTTTTTTTTATAAAGATGGACACGAGACGAAAAATTGTTTGTGCATCAACATTGTTAAATTGTTGATCAAGTACACTTCAATACATTTTTCATGGCATTCAATGTGTTTTGATGGGAGTGGTTGCTCATTTAATTTGTATAGCTGATTCCACTCATGGTCTCTGCTGATTGCACATGAATCATGATGAAGACATTCTTCAAGGGAGGAATAACAATATAACATGATTTTTCATAAAAGTTCTCCATGTTTTTATAACCTTCAAATTGGTGTATCTATAAGCCCCCCCCCCCCCCCGTTTAGAACGGAGATAAATTTTATTCTAGGGTATAGATTTATCCAAGCATAAGTGAGTATAAATAAAGTGATTTTGTGTTTGGTTGTGTTTTGAATTATTCTCGTTGGTAAACGCAAGAATAAATGTTTCGTTGTTTGGGTAAAGTGTGAATAAAGTATGGATAAAGATTTATAAAAGGTAAAAAAGTAATGATAGTTGATTTGACATGTGATTTATAAGAGGTGATGACAGTTGATTTGACGGTGGGCCCATATATTTTTTGGGTGGAATAACCATGGATAACTTTAATTCCAGGGGTTGATTGGAATCCATATACCACTTTATCTGGGTTTATTCTGGCATACTTTATCCGAGGTTATCTGGGGTAAACAAATGAGTGAAATTTTTTATTCGGAGTTATCCGGGTTTATCCGGGGCCTTATACCCGATCCAAACATGGGCTAAGAGTTTTTACATTTTTTATTTTATATATGTGTAGCCTATGCAGATTGTGTATTTGAAAATTTCTTACCAATAAGAGTTCGGTGAAAATAGAATCGTCCGATTGTGAGATTTGTGCAATCGAATAGTCCATACATGATGTCGATTATATATATATTTGGAACTCATAAATTTTATTTATTTATTTGTAGATCTGATTTTTTTTTTTTGAAGGTTAATGATAGACGATCTCGCCTTAGTTTTATTTAAAGAAAGGAAATGTCTAATAAAACATAATAGATCTGATTTGTTATTCATGCTTATATATATAAGCAAGTATTATTATTTAAAAAATTAATTATTTATCTTGCGCATGTGACAACATAAGATGAATGAATGAAAAAAAAAATGAATGCCAGGACCAAAGAAATATGAAATGATTCTCAAGGCATTGGTTGTAAAAGGATAAGGGTAAGGGTGTCTTTAATCAGGGCACCTCTTTATTTTAGAACCCAAAAAACCATTAAAATCAAAATTGTAAAAGAAACAAATTAAAAATTCATATTTCATCTCACAAATTAAAATCTAATTTGAACTATTAAATTTACCACTTAAAACATCAAGTTTTGCTTGAGCCCAACTGCCCTACTAACCTTAATCCATGATCCAAACCCAACCTAAAATAAACTCAAGTTCAATCGAACCGGACTACTAAAACTCCAAATCAAAGCCCAACCCACCTAAAGATCGGGTTGGGTTAAGTTTAACAGTAAAGGTTACACACCCCCGTTTAGAGTTTGCAATTCGATGATTTAGTAATTGAAATCGGGTAACAAATTTCTACCTTTACTTCAAAAAAGGTTACACACCCAAATTTGAGGGTTACATAATTTAAAGAGAATTTAAAATCAACAAGAGATCTAAAAACGACCTATTCACCCTCCCAGGTCGTCTTTCTTCCCAAGTGAACCTAAATACTTGTGCATAAGATCTTCCTGTTCCAGAGATGAAAAGATTTATTACAAAGTAGACTTATTGATAGACATAACACATGCATGAGTTTGAACATAATCAAATGATACCTTGAAGGCTAGAAAAAATAAATACCATCACAGAATGCTCAAAACTAAGTGTAAAGACCAATACCAAAAACTAAATAAAAATAAGAATGATTAGTTTTCCATCACTTTTAGACAAGTTCTTCCATATTTCACATGTATAATCTTTTTTATTCACAAGACGAGAAACAGTCAGAACATAGACTCCACATCTTCAGAAATGTCATAGCTGCAAAATACACCAAATCTTCAGAATTGTCATTGTCACCCACCTACATCAAATAAAAGGTGTAATGTTAGATCATAGAGAGAATGAAACGGACCAGACAGAAAAAGTTTTAATGATCATCTTACATACTCAGGTTCCTTTAATAACAGATTGTCTCTTTTTATTTCAAATATTTCTGAATTCTGTCCTTCAATTTCTGTCATTCAACATAATCAATGATATATAATCCTCACAGAGAATTAATTTAACTAAGAATACCCAGAGTTTTAGCGACATTGGAAAAGATAATTTGTAATCCCCAGGAGTAACATGGAAGTGATCATTTTCTGCAAGCATTGATCCTCTGTCAGGTCGATCATTTTCTTAACGTCCTCTACAGTATTGGACCACTGCAGACCTGTGGAAAAGAATCTAATTTGGTCTGATTGATCTTGATAAATATAATAGATATTGCAAATTCTAATACATACGGATATGTCCAAATTTCTTAGGTCGTCACAAAAAGCACGACACTCTTC
The DNA here is from genome assembly GCA_030737845.1 of Acorus calamus. NCBI lineage: Eukaryota > Viridiplantae > Streptophyta > Magnoliopsida > Acorales > Acoraceae > Acorus > Acorus calamus. Next base: position 2,346,363 of record CM060864.1, on the reverse strand, counting down.
ACTCCTCTTTAACTTTAAGACATAAAACAACACAATCAGAATGATGCATTCACTAACATTTCAAAATAGACACTGAAGTGCTAATATAATCAGAATTTCCAACAGAGACGCAATTCTGAAGGAACTGAGTTTTACAAAATTGACTTGTGCATGTTTATGCAGTCCTATTAGAATTAGGAGTCTTCATTTTGTCATTTGAGTCAAGCGATGTTAAAAATCCCCAGTAAAATAATACGGGAAAACTCCAATTGGCCATCATCCTGTTAAGTTCTTTACACATGCTCTGTTTCTCTTCATCAAAATTTAGATTATAAACAACTGGCAAAACTCATTTAAATCAATGAAATTTATCTACCAACAACACAGACAAAAGATATAACCCTCTTTCTCCCATCTACTGGACCTACAAATACGCCTTTAGAGGTTTAAAAGCTACCACCAGGGATTAGGGCTGCTATTGCACCGGGGCGAAGAGTGTTTCTCTGGTCAGAGGAAGATTGAACATTGTGGAATAGGAAGAGCTGACAGGGGTCTGGTTTGGACAGTTTGGCAGATACCAGTTCTACCCATGTTTCTTTTCCTTGCTGTGGTTGCTGTCCTGTTTAGGACTGTTTATTCTGCTTTGTTTCCCTTCTTTTCCTTTTGACTGTATGATTTGGGCACTATCTTTGGATTAATTTAAATTCAAGGCTGCATGCCTACATTCCTCTCAAAAAGAGACTACCTGTTCCCCCCACCCACACACCCCCCCCCCCCCCCCCCCCCCCAAAAAAAAAGAAAAAGAAAAACACTCCCTGATTAGCATTGGAAAACATGATTTGAACTTAGTTCCTTCAAGATAGCATTAATCAACACGTAATTCAAATGAAGCTTACAACATACTCTTTGGAGTCCTTAAGGCCCTTTACATAATTACATTCCATGATAGCACCTTCACTAAGACAAATTTCCCCTTCTCAATTCTTACACGCAGACGCAGCCTACTAAATTCTTTTCAAGCATCATCAAAAATCCTTTTGAAGAGAAACACTTGGGCGTTCTGCTCTTGGACTGACTATCTTCTTTGATTTTCCGAGGAGCCTCCACTGGTTTGTTCCAAGTAGTTTTAAAAGATAGGGCATTCTCTTTTCTTTTATATAATAAAGGTTGGATACCTACAGTTCCTTAATAATAATAATAATAATAATAATAATAATAAGTAGTTTTAAAAGATTTCAATTTAGTTGCATTGACCATACCCACTGCTTGAGTCTTTTAAAATAGCTGAGGAACCGACCAATCTTGAGCTTGAAAGACCACACACTCGGCCTAACTTGAAAATATATTCTCATTCAGTGTATGTTTGATTATCAAACTATTAAAGAGTTGCGAAAAATGGTATGGAAAGGTAAACATGTAGACAGATATATAATAACAAAGTTTGTGTACGGAAAATATTCGGTAAGAGCCATATTTGATACGATACTTATATATATTTATAAATCATATATGATGAATACAAAAAAATACATAGATAATTAGACTATTTTTAGATAATTCAAGCAATAATATGTATTAATGAACTTCACATGCATTATGTTCAGTACGGTAGGTTTTGTATGGAAGGTATCTAATCGAAGTACTTTAAAAAATATTCAGAAAATACAGATATTTTGTTACTATGGACAGATAAACGGATATGTAGTTGGTACTCGGCAACAACATCTAGAAATGTCAATGAACAAATATCCAAACCAACAAACTAGCAAATGCAAATGTCCAGCTACCACTACTAGCAAAGGCACAATTATTACTTATTTTCATCATCTTTTTTTCTTTTAAGGGTTAAGAGTAAGCCTGTCAACGGATCGGATACTTAAATATACGATAATATCATTCGGAGATAGATACTAATTTCCGGTTCAAATCTCTTCAAATACTGATCGGATAGGGCAATTGACATGTTTAAATATTAACACTAATCAAGATAATCAAGTGATATATTAAAGAGAGATGAAAATTGAAATTTTAAGACTTATTATCTCTTTCAGATATTGAACATTGAAAATTTAATAATAATATAAGATACCATGATTGTCATTAATCATACAAGATAACAAATATTAACAATATATAATAGAGACATAATTTTATAATATATGTCGGATTCAAATATTTTTCAGATATGATACACCAATATCCATATCCGCACTCCGTATATTCAAATATCGGATATTTTTAATTTTTCAAATAGAATATTGGATTTTATTCGGATAATTGACAGGCTTACCTAAGAGTGCACAAACCACCTTTCCAACCAAATCATGGGATTTGCATTGGAAATCGTATTGATGAATTCATCTCCATTGACAGCTTTTGGTTCTCCTCTCCAACTCCTCCCTTTCTCTCTTCAAAATCTCCAACTCCTGCCTTTCTCCATTCAAAATCTTCCATTCCCTCCTCAACCCCACCAATTCGCTCTCCAACTCCTCTTTTCTTTCAAAATCTCCCTTTTCAAATGCTTCAGCCCTCTCTCGTCCTCGCCCTGCCAAAAACAAAACACAACAGACATTAAACAGAAGAAGAAAAAAAAGAAAACCCTAACCGAAACCCTAATCCACCTTTTTATCATTGACAGATCGATTGGCACGAAAACATGTTAGATGTGTATCCACTGCTTACTCCGATTTCCCCATCGGATTCCATTGCGATCGAATCGTCGTCGACACCGACCATGATTTACACATTGTTCAATGTTCAGAGACCCTATAAACGGATGAAGAAAAGACACTGGAGACCAAAAACAAATGGGTGGGGCTCCAATTGCACCCCTGACGGTTTTCAGGCGCACCCTATTAATCGGGTTAACATTTGAAGATACATTTAAAAAGATATTAAAGACATTCATTTGGAAAGGGTATTCATCTGGAGTGTCTAAGTATGTGTAATCTATAGCGCACCCTGAGTTATGGCAATAGAAGTGAAACCCGTGTGTTTTGGAATAGATTAGACCCCATAAGTTTTAGGTTTTGTAACAAATTGCAAAAACCGGAAAGAAGTGAGACCCGTAGGTGTAGAATGAGTTAGACACGCCAGATGTCTAGATATTGATAATCTGTAGACACTAATGAAGTCTATCAGAATAGAGGTGAACCCGTAGGTTTTAACTAATTAGGTAGACCCTGAGGTGTCAAGTATATGTGATCTCTAGGCAATTCTGCAGTTTGGAACGAAGTGAAACAGTGGTTTGACTATGAGGTGACACTTGAGGTGTCGAATATATGTGATCTCCAGAACTGTTTAATCTATGGGAACAAAAATGAAATCTGTAAGTTTTTACTAATGGGGTAATCTATGAGAACAAAAGTGAAAGCCATAATGGTCAACAACATTAATATACACATGCTTGTTGACATTCCTTTTCTTTCATTCAAAGACATTCAAAGAAATAAAAATTGATCAACATCATTCATACATAATCATATAAATATTGATGTAACAAGTTCTTCGAAAAAACAACAATATACTTGCTTAGTTAGTTTTTGTAGACACTGGATCAGTCGACGAGGCCTTAGAAATAAAACTAAGTAATTTTTGGAGGAGACATGAGCTAACTATAAAAGTAGGTGAGGGAGACAATCAATTTGTTATTTTTTTGTGGAGATTTGGAGGGAAAATGAAATGTTACATTTTTTTTTCTGAAAGGATTGACAAGTAGTTCACGAAATGTGAAACCGTCGAACTGGTAGTGTCATGCGTAAGAAGAAGGACAACTTTTACATTTCGATTTCATCCCCCCCCCCCACCTCGTCTCGTGACACCTCGTCTCCACCTATGCCCATTACTCCCTCCAGAAACTGTCACACATTCGCCGTGAAAAAAGCGCACCTTTCCGCGTCAGTTTTGACCGGACGACCCTCCTCATCGCCTCTCTGTGGATGTTAAGGGCCGCCAACGTATCTTCTCAGGGGCGCTCTTCCCTACCGACCCAACCCCACCCTCCGCCCCAACCCCACCCTCTTCCTCCTCCTCCTCCTTCTCCTCTTGATAAGTTTTTAGGGTTTGTAGTGGGGTGTGCAGTGGAAAGTAAAATGTTACATAAATACTGGGGTATGTACAGAACCCAAGTTATTTGGGTGATGTGTGCTCAGACACGGGGTGTGCTTAGCAAACAAAGGGGTTCAAATAGCCTGACCCCAAAAACAAATGGGTGCCTCCAATTGCACCCCTCAGTTTTCAGGCGCACCCTATTAATCGGGTTGTGTTAAAAAGATCTATTTGTATTCATCTTATGCACACCTCTTCTATAAAGTATTCGCAATATGTCTGTCGAGTAATTGTGGAAAAGTCGATATTTCTTAAGTCGAAGTGGGCATATAACTCATCTCGTAGTCTCTTGAATCCGATCAACTACGATTGTTGATAGTTCGTATCACCGTCAACATCCCTTCTGTTGAATGGGTTACAGAACTCAACTCGTAACCTCTATAAAATTCATCGACACCATGTATGTTGTGGATTATTATTATTGTCGACGATGGTGTTGTCGAAGAACCAATCAGTGAACTCGATGGTCATTTTCTGGGTATGTCGACATTCTTTGTGTCGACAGGTTAGCTATATGCATGGTGACAATATAAGTGTCGGTACTAGCAAACTAATCCCATTCTTCATTTTTTTCTAGTGATTCAAACATTATAATTATTAAACATAAAAAGCTGAATATTGAAATTTTACAAAGTCACTTTCAGTTATTCACCCAAACATTCAAACATTAACCCAAACATATACTATTGAAACAGCTTATAAACCTAGCATAACAAAATGCTAAACGATCTTGTTTTAAAAACGAAGAAAGACGGCCAGCATGAATGTTAGTGAAGGATGGTAGTGAATGTGGATGACGATGGCACGTGTAAGTGGATGAGCGACACCAAGGGATAGTCACTGAGAGGATTGTCGGCAGAGAGAGGGAGGGAGTGAGAGGAAGGGAGAGACAATGAACTAGGGCTTTTTTTAAGGTTTACAAGCAAGGATTGGTTGGAGGGGTGTGCATTGAAAACTATATGTTCCTTTAAGTAGTGAGGTGTTTAAAGAATGCTTGTGATTTAAGTTTGGTGTGAAAAGAATGGGGTGTGCACCTGGGTGTAGTTAGAGGCACCCAAAGCAAATCCCTAATTCATGAACGGCGGATGTCACAACTCACAATAGGTTGATTTGGACAATTCTGATGGCACAATCGGGCATGTTTTGTTTTTTTTTTTAATATTAAATTTTGTTTAATTTGATAAAATTCAGCTTTTTATTGCCATCTATATACCCTTTCATAAATTTTATAAGCTTTTATAATTAAAACTTATGTATTAGTTTCTAATATAAACTAATCAGCCCGTGCTCTTATATTAAATTGAAAATATATAAAATATATTTTAACATTTTTATTAAATATATATAGTATTGTTTACTATATTAAAATATTAATATACATTATGTAGTAAAACATAATGTACTTTATAATACAGTTACAATAACATCTTTTGTTTGAGAAACATGGTATATAACAAACGTTAACATGCTATTTGAAGATCTAATTTTTGAAAAATTGAAAATATTATATTATTCTTTGTTGTTGTAATGATGAGTTGTTCTTGATATTTTATGTTAAAAGTCATATATTAAAATAGATGAACATGATATAATGTGTGTTTCACCACAACAATGTGAAGATTATGTTTCATAAAATGGGGGACCTAGATAAACAACCAGATAATTTTTCGAATGAGTGAATTTTAGATATAGAATATTACAATACTAAGATATCCCATGATAACAAAACGGGTCCATAGCTCAGTGGAAAATAGATGAACATGATGTAATGTGTGTTTCACCACAACAATGTGAAGATTATATTTCGGACCTAGATAAACAACCATATAATTTTGGAAAATTTTTGAAAATAACCCTCCTTAAAAAAAAAATTTAAATTTGATCCGAGATCAAACTATTAGCAAAACTGACCCTGAGACTAGTTTGACCCCGGTCAGCGCGCCACGTTGACGCGCTGACTTGACGAAAATAAACCACGACGGATACGTGATCTCGGATCATGTCTCCGCCTTCATGCATGCATGCATGTCTCCCCTGTGGGGAGACGTGATCGGGCCTCGCACGCACGCGCAATGCGGGGGTTTGATTAATTTTTTTTTAAAAAAAATTAAATTAAATTTTTATAAAATTATCCAAATCATATAGTGAAAATTAAAATTGATTTAATAATGTTTAACTTTGATTTAAAATTAAAATTAAGTTTAACATTTTAAATTCAAATTAAATTTAAATTAAATATTCAAATAATATTTAAAATTTGATTTGATAAAATAACCATTTATAGAAAAAAAATCAACAAGTAGAAAAAACAATTTATAAAAATTTAATTTTATAAGACAACCATTTATATTAAAAACAAAAAACAAGAGGAAATAATAATATCAACTTCCATTTAGCATATTATCCATTCCTAAATACAAATAATACTAATCATAATTTTTTAAATTATCTCTAACCAAATATTTCAAATTAACCATTCCTAAACAAAAAACAATCATATTTCAAATTTAATTTTGCAAAGCAACCATTTATATATATTTGCATGTAATATTTTTTATAAATGATAGTTTTATAAAATTAAATTTTAAATATTATCTAAATTTTAAATTTTAAATATGATATGAATTATAAAATTTAAGATTGATTTTAAATTTTAAATATTATCTAAATTATAAATTTTTATAAATTTTTTTTCCATTTGTTGATTTATTTCTATAAATGGTTATTTTATCCAATCAAATTTTAAATATTATTTGAATATTAAATTTAAAACTTAATTTGAATTTAAAATTTTAAACTTAATTTTAATTTTAAATCAAAGTTAAGCCTTATTAAATCAATTTTAATTTTCACTATATGATTTAATTAATTTTATAAAAATTTAATTTAATTATAAAAAAGATAATCAAACCCCCGCACGCACGCACAACGCCGCGCGTGCATGCGGGGCCTTGCATGCATGTCTCCCCTGTGGGGGATCCCACAGGGGAGACATGCATGCATGCACGCGCGCGCGGGTTCATGCAGGTGGAGACGTGATCCGAGATCACGTCTCCGTCGTGGCTTATTTTCGTCCAGTCAGCGAGTCAATGTGGCGCGTTGACCCGTCAAACTGGTCTCAGGACCAAATTTGCTAATAGTTTGATATCGGCGTCAAATTTCTAAAAAAATTTTAAGAAGGATTATTTTCAAAAATTTCCCTATAATTTTTCGAATGAATGATTTTTAGAATTAGAATATTAAAATACTAATATAATAAAATATCCCATGATAACAAAACGGGTCCATAGCTCAGTGGTAGAGCAATTGACTGCAGATCAATAGGTCACCGGTTCGAACCCGGTTGGGCCCTTTAGCTTTTTGTTTTCAAGGGGCCTTTTCTAAAGTTTTGTGATTAGTAAAAAGAACGGCTCAAGATCACTTGATTCTATCAGTTTTTTTTTTGGCTCATTTTACTGTATCTTTGAATCGAATCATGGGTGGAAATTCAATCACCCATAATTTCACTGAATGATTCATTAATTAATCCAAAACAATATTTGAGAGATATCCACTTTTGGAAGTTCCTGAATTTTTCATTTGACATTATGAAAATGAGCTGATTGTATGACCTTCATATTTGTTTTAAAAAATATAGATAATTTCTATCTGACTTCATTTCTAAATTCAAATTACAAACTCTGAAAAGATGAAGAATGAACATATGACCAATAGACATGTATGATTAATCAATTACTCTGATTTTTATTTTTGTAAAAAAGATTTAACAGGCTTGGGTCTCGTTTAGAAACGAGTTTGTGAAGCTATTGGGTTTGCAGGAAGCTTAGTTTTTCAAATATGTTTTCAGACAGAAAAAATACTACAACTTAATTAAACGCTGCAGAAACATTTTGGCAAAAAAAAAATCTTAAAACTAGTTTTTTTATAATCTATAAAGAGATAGCTTCCTGCAAACTGAGTTTTAAACTCATCTTTTGGGGAAAAGCTAACTCTCAAAACCATTTTCAAACGGAGCCTTGGGTCTGCGTTTATATATTGAGCTATCATATTGTATAACGCAAAAACAAATTTCATTTTTTTCAACGCAAAAAAATTATACTAATGTATCTCAATTTATATTTTATGTACTTAAATGAGAAAGTGTATGATTTTTTTTATAAAAAAAAATCGTTGTGGACTGTAATTGGGGCTGCACATAAAGCTAAACACTTCATTTTTTATTTTTTTTTTGGGTAGAAAATAGGGCTAGTAAACGAGCCGAACTTCACCCTGCTCAAACTCGGCTCGTTTATTTTGAGGCTCGGCTCAGCTCTGTTACGAGCTTAATTTTCTGTTCATGCTCGACTTGTTGGGCTCGTGAAAAGCTCGGCTGAATCTCGGTTCGGCTCGTTTACAAACGAGCCGAGCCAAGCTCGAGCCAGGCTCGACTCAAGCTCGTTAGAAGCTAAATTTAGTTTGTTTTGGCATTTTAGAAATCAATTTTCATAAATCATAACATCTTATATATGTTCAAAATTTCACAAACAACATATTCAAAATAAACAACATAATCAAAATCAAAATCATCACCTTGAACAACTCCAACAGTCAAACCAAACATATTTGATAATAGATAATAATCCACACTAATAAACATTCCACTGAGTCCATTGTCCTCACTAATAAACAATCCAGTGAGTCCACACTAATAAACAAACATATTTGATAATAGATACCAGTCCACACTAATAAACAGTCCAAACAGTCCACACTAATAAACCCTCTGATTAAGCATGTGCATATCTAATCCAATTCTCTGACCACCTCTGATTAAAGATCCATCCACATATAAACATAGTTCAAACGTAGGGATAGAGATGAAGTAAAAAATCCAACGAAATGGATGTTGTGCAACCTGCTGCCTCATGGATTTTCACTTCATGAAAACATACTTAACAAAACAACATTAGCAAGTCATACAGATCTCATGCTCTGTAAACACTCTTTCACATACTCCGATACACATCATTCAATCTATAGTCGAACTCCTATGCCCTAATTTAACAAAGCCATATGAAACAAAACCTCAAAAGATGAGATAGATAGAGGGAGGGAGATCTGCCTTGGAAGGGATGCAACCAACGTTAAGGAAGGTGCCACCGAGGGTGCCACGCTTTTCGATGCGAAGAAGAGATGGTGTTTTCGATTTCGGATCGAAGGGTCTTTATAAACTAGAGAGGCTTCCGAGAGAGAGAGAGAGATCGCTAGGAGAGGGAGACGTCGAGACGGTGTTGCCTAGAGAGGGAGACGGTGTCGCTGAGCCTAAGAGACGGCTAGGGTTTCTGGTTTCATTGCAGACTGAAAGGTGAGAGTCGAGAGAGAGAGTCGGGTAGTCGGGCTGGGCTAAATGGGTTAGTGGACTGGTAAACGAACTCATCAAAGCTCGGGCTCGACTCATTTACAAACCGAGCTTTAAAATTTATTCAACTTTGGCTCGTTTATCTAATCAAACGAGTCTGAACAAGCTTTTACTGAGCCGAGCCTCAGCTGCTCAACTCGTTTACCAGCCCTAGTAGAAAATGCCTGTAAGGGGCTATACAAGAGAAAGCTCATAGCCCATACAAATACATTTTTTCACATCTCTTTGGGATGACAACATGATCGATCCCTGAACCTCCCCTAGAGGGGAGGGTGCCTTCACCACCACGCCAAGCGAGTGAGGCGAGTTTAACATATGATCTCTCTCTCTCTCTCTCTCTCTCTCTCTCTCTTGCATACTAATTACTCAACCCACCCCCAAATTCCCATTTTATTTTATAGAGTGGAACCCACCCTAATCTCCATCTCTTCCGGATCTCTCTCTCTCTCTCTCTCTCTCTCTCTCTTGCATCTTTGACAGCGTCATCTTGATGTTCGTTTGATAGTGGATAGAATAACTAAAGGGGTGGAAATAAAAGCTCCCAGTTATTTTTGGATGATAAATGACTTTAACCGAAGAGGGGGACGAGTGGTGTGTGGGCCCTGTCAAGTTATTTCAGATTTTAATTTTCTTTTAAAAAAAATATATTAGTATATCTCAGTATATACTTCAATTTATATAATAATATATATTTTAATGACCGAGTGTATTTAGAAGAAAAAGAACTGCAGATGACTCAAATCCATTGCCGCACATGTTAGCCCATGGTCACCCCAAAAAAAAAAAAGTAATAGCACCAAATGCATCTACTTCGTTCATGATTGCATGTCCCCCAGTGATAAAAAAATTTATAAATTAATTTTTTATTTAACAGACGGGATGCTTAATATTTAATATTTATATATTTATTTAAAATAAAAGGTGATGACAAGTAATTGCGTGTAAATTATATGAATAAATTAGATCGAATACCTATACTAATTTATTTTAAAATATTATTATGATATAACTATACCTATCTAATTTTTATAAACTAACATTGTTTTGAATTTATTCACTTACCTCCCGTTTGGGGTGGAGAATAAAGGGTGGATAGGGGAGAATACAGTAGAATAAGCTTCAAACAGTTGTTTGTTTGACAAGAATAAACCTTGATAGTTATGTCTGTATAAGTTAGGATAAGGCCTCATAACTATTCTAAGAAAATGGTGGAATTGCTTATCAGGGCTTATCTATGCCAATGGATAAAAATTAAGTCTGTCAATTATCCGAAAAAATATCCGCATCCGATCCGAATCCGTATCTGAAAATGCAGAAAATATCCGATATCCGAAAAATCTGTATCCGTATCTGAAAAATAATCCGTATCCGAAAATTTTCGGACGGATACGGATATACCCCTATCCGATCCGAAAAATATCCGTATCCGATTGAATTAAAAAAATGTTAATATTAGCATTTAATATCTACCATTGGATTTTGATCAAGTGGCTCATATTCTTTATAATAGTTATAAAATTAGGACTTGTGTTTGTTAATTTTTAATTTTAAGTCAATTTTTTAACTTTAAATGAAAATTTGTTATGTTTAATTATTTATTTATTCTTTCTAATAGTTGTAAAGTTAGGACTTGTGTTTGTAAATTTTTTATTTTAAGTCAATTTTTAAACTTTAAATGAAAATTTGTTATATTTAATTATTTATTTATTTATTTCGGATAATTATCCGAATCCGAATTCTGAAATTTCGGATCGGATACGGATACACTTTTTAAATATCCGTCGGATACGGATACGGATACGGATATATATAAAAAAATTTGGATACGGATACGGATATGACCATATCCGCTCCGTATCTGGTCCGTTGACAGACTTAATAAAAATATTATTTTCTGTCATTTTAAAATATTTATCTCACCTAACACTCTCTGCACACATTCCAAAAACTGTCACATCTATCATATCACACTCATATCTCTTATACTTATTCCCAAATACAAATAATTTATGCAGGGGTATAATTGTCATTTAAAAAGTTATAAACTCTTATCCATCTCTTATCTACCACTTATCCTTATTTTATTCAAGGTGAACCAAACAACAAAAAGATCAATTTTACGTTTCCCAATTAGAATAACAGAAAAGACAACCAAACAAAAATTTACTTATTCAGCATGGATTATTATCTATCCCAGTATAGCTATCAAGGGCAAATAATCTTATGTTACACCCCAAACGGGCCCTTAGCCCCTGTTTGAAAAACAGATTAAGGCGGAATAAATGTGGTATAAGGGTGGTATAAGAATGGATAGAGAAAATGGTTGTTTGTTTGTATAGTATAACTTGGTATTACTGAACCAGTTTAAACGAGTATAAGAGAGTATAACAATTCTAAGTAACCTTTAGCCCATGTTTGGATCGGGTATAAGACCCCGGATAACCCTGGATAAAAAATTTCACCCGTTTGTTTACCCCGGATAACCCAGAATAAAGTATGTCAGAATAAACCCAAATAAAGTGGTATATGGATTCCAATCAATCCCTAGAATTAAAGTTATCCAAGGTTATTCCACCTAAAGAATATGTGGACCCACTGTCAAATCAATTGTCATCACCTCTTATAAATCCACATGTCAAATCAACTATCATTACTTTTTTACCTTTTATAAATCATTATCCATACTTTATTCACATTTTATCCAAACAACAAAACATTTATTCTTACGTTTAGCAACGAGAATAATTCAAAACACAACCAAACACAAAATCATTTTATCCTTATTTATACTCATTTATGCTTGGATAAATGTATACCTTAGAATAAAATCTATCCCCGTTTCAAACAGGGGTTTATGATAAGTTATACTCAATTTATCTATTCTCATGGGCCTAAATGTCAAATCAACTTTTTACACATCATCACATCATATCACCTATCAACACCTCTTATACATCAATGGAACTCACATGTCAAATAAATTTTTTACATCTTATTTATATTTTATTCTTTATTAACTAAACAACTCAACATTTATTCTTACGTTTTTCAATGAGAATAAGAAAAACACAATTAAACAAAAAATCTATTATTCATATAAAATTATTATCTATACTGATATAATGTTTATCTAAAATAACTCGATTTCTCAATCCAAACGGGCCTTAGAAGATATCACGGTAATAACACATCAAACCACCGCATTCCAACCCGAAACAACTTCCCCTTTCGTCGAAAGATATAAAAGCATTCCCCTTCTCTCTCCTCCAATCTCTCTATAAAAAACACACACAAAAAAAAAAACAATTGCAACATTCGCAAATCTCCGTGTCGGCGGATCCCCCGTCCCCATCTAGGGTTTCCGAAGATCCATCCGCCCTCGAGGACCGTTGGATCAGGATCCGATGGCGGGGGCATCGCGCCGTCTCCGCGACCTCCAGTCACAGCCGGGGAACCGCGTGTGCGTCGACTGCTCCCAGAAGAACCCGCAGTGGGCGTCCGTCTCGTACGGCGTCTTCATGTGCCTCGAATGCTCTGGCAAGCACCGCGGGCTCGGCGTCCACATAAGCTTCGTCAGATCCGTCACCATGGACTCCTGGTCCGAGATCCAGCTAAAGAAGATGGAGTCCGGCGGGAACGATCGCCTCCTCTCTTTCTTCAGGTCGTACGGCGTCGCGAAGGAGACCGACATCGTCGCCAAGTACAACACGAACGCCGCGTCGGTGTACCGGGATCGGATCCAGACCCTCGCTGAGGGTCGGGCGTGGACGGATCCGCCGGTCGTGAAGGAGACGCTGGCCGGTGGTGGTGGTGGTGGGGGTTGGAAGAAGCCGCCGCTAGCGCAGAGTGGCAGGGACGGTAAATCTGCGAACAACGGCGGGTGGGATAGCTGGGACGATGAGGAGACGGATTCGGGGATCAGGAGGAACCAGTCGGTGGGGGATTTTCGAGGGGGGAGCGGTGGACGAGGCGGCGGCGGCGGTGGCGGTGGTGGAGGGGGGCCGGTGAGATCGAGATCCACCGAAGATATGTACACGAGATCGCAGTTGGAGGCCTCGGCAGCGAATAAGGAGGGGTTTTTCGCGAGGAAGATGGCGGAGAACGACTCGAGGCCGGAGGGGCTCCCGCCTTCGCAAGGCGGGAAGTATGTTGGATTCGGTTCGTCGCCGGCGCCGATGCCGAGGAACGGGTCGCAGGGGGACGTGATCTCGGTTGTGTCTCAGGTGTGGATCTGTTGCTTCTTTTAATTTTATGTGGCTGTCTTGAAAATCATGGGATCTTTGTCCTTTGTGGACTTAGGGTGCGTTTGGCTGCGCGATTACAAAACTGATTATGCAGGAATCTGCGATTCTGCAGGAAATTTCTCAGTATATGATTATGGAGGAAGCTCATTCCACCCGTTAACCTGGCATATTGCTCCTCCTATGATGGGGCTAGTGCCCGTTGATGCTGAACACTGTTTGAATTGAAAATTGATGTCCTAGAGATGAAATGATTTGTGAATGCCTGCATTAGCCACTTTTCCTTGAAAAAAGATTGGAACAATCATATTATTAAATGACACTCCTTGAAAAAAAGAAAAAAAAAGATATAATTCGGAGAACAGAAAAAGCTAAAAAACTAGACCTGAGGCTTGAACAAGGTCATTCCGATAGAATGACACCCCTTAGCACAATATATTTACATCCCTTTCCAATTTTTTTTTCCATAATACTAGAATTCTATTCTTCTTCAAGAAGTGCCATGATTCAAGCATGGAGAGAGGCATGTGATTGCCGCCGAAGTGTTCTCTTCATAAGATCCTTTATTTTTCAAAAATATACTCATTGTGCACGAGCCATATACCCAACAAACCGCATGGAACATAAGGCTTTGGAATTTCAATTTTTTACAATGATGCCTCTTTTCCTTTTTCCTGAAACTATTCCCACAATTGTTGAAATCACATCTCGATTCAAGGGCTGGCCGCATCATGATCCATAAGCTAGTGCTATATGGGCTACCATAAGATATGTGATCTATAGTTTCATCTTTCATTGTCACAGAATTCACAACAAATTTTTTTTTTTGAAAGAGTTGCAAAAAGTATTACCATCATTCACTCATTTCAATTGATGGTTTTTTTTAAAAAAAAAAGAGAAAAAAAAAAGCATTCTTCTAATTACCTCCATTGTTTAGAGGATCCCAATAGGTGCATTGAAAATAGAGGAAAATAGAGAGGTAGTCTGAAAGAACTGCCTTCAAGAGCGCAAGAAATTTTAAATATTTTATATATCTTCCCCCTGTTTATGTAAAGTTCATTGCTTTTCAGTGCTTGACTTGAAGGATGTGAACAAAAAAAGTTTTTGCACCAAGTCTCCCATTGTTTATTACCCGCTGTATTTAAAGTTCCTATGTTTATGATCTGATGCTTTGAAAATTACATTGCCACTTGATACCTTCTATTTAGGATAAGAGAACCGTCCTTTCTTCCATATATGCATTTTTTTTATATGTATACGGTTGGACTTAGAACTCAAGATCTCATGGTGCAAATTTTCTCGTCAATCATTGAGCGATGGGTCCAGACCCCCTTTTTCAATGACTCTTAAACATTTCTTGCTTTAGGGTATTGGGAGGCTATCTCTGGTTGCGGCTTCTGCTGCTAAAGTGGTTCAAGCAAGCACAACTGAGCTTACTTCCAAGGTAAAATTCTATTTCTCCATTATCTGTCTTTACAAATTGGTTTCTTTGCTCCATTGTTCCCTTTTTATCTTTTCTTTTAGTCGATACACCAGTATTTAAACAATGATAACTACATAAATGGTAGGATGCCTACCATTTATCTTTTCCTTGGGCATTCATCCCCCCCCCCCCCCCCCCCCCAAAAAAAAAAAAAACACTCTGAACTTTATTATAATAAACTCGCCCCTCCCAAAGAGTTTAGTTTATGCCTTCATTGATGGTGATGAATGAGGTCATGCTGGTTGTCAAGTTATGCCATACGATGATACATGTCTTGAGCTGCTACATCAATTTTGTATTTGACATTCTTATTATGTGGATTGTTGTTGATAACATGAAGCTAATGTTACACTTTGATGGAAACTTCTCGAGCAATTGTATTGTTTGTTCCAAGATGAAAAGCAGCTTCTCTGTAGGGACTCATGCAAGTTATTAAATATAAGAATAACTGGGTTTGTTTATCAGCCTATGCTAAGTTGTGTTTTTTGTGTCTTGAAGGATTCAGTTGAGCCTTGAAATTCATCTCATATTTGTCTGTTTGTTAAATTGCATATCCTTTAAAGAGGTTGCTATATAGGTATATTATATGTTTGTCATTTCTTTTCCCTGCTCATCTACACAACTATCTACCAGCCAATTGCATTAATATTGAATTCTTAGATCTCTTTATATTTTTTTGTTGAAAACCAAGGTAGAGTTGCATATTTTAAACTTAGTTAGGCTTTTTTTTTCTTTCAAAAAGACTGGTTGAATTCTACCACCAAATTCCATGAATAAGTTTGAGGTACAGTGGGAAGGATAGAAGCAAGAAAAATACATAAATCTTTATGTCCCGTTTGAATAGCGGAATTGAGTTATTCTGGATAGATAACTATGCCAGTATAGATAACAATCTACATGAATAAGAAATTTTCTGTTTGGTTGTGTTTTTTTTATTCTCATTGGAAAACGTAAGAATAAAAGTTGAGTTGTTTGGTTGATAAAGAATAAAATATAAATAAAGTGTAAAAAAGTTGATTTGACATGTGGGCCCTTTGATGTATAAGAGGTGTTGATAGGTGATTTGATGGGATAAGATGTAAAAAGTTGATTTGACATGTGGGCCCATGAAAATAGATAAAGTGAGTATAGCTTATTCTAGGGGTTACTTAGAATTGTTATACCCTCTTATACTCGTTTAAACTGGCTTAGTAATACCAAGTTATACTCTGCAAATAAACAATCATTTTCCTTATCCATTCTTATACCACCCTTATACTACCCTTATACCCGCTTATTCCGCTTCCCAAACGGGGCATATATGTCCTTAAATATTTTTCACTGTGAATTCAGCTAAAAGTTTATAAATCCAAATAAACTCCTCAGATCACATTCTAGTAGGATGATATATCACTAAAATCCCTTCCATATGGCGCCTCATTGTTGATAGCAGTGTATTATTTTACCCAAAACAAAGCCCGGACTTGGGACACCACCAAAGGTGGGACTTGAACCATGAGTTTTGGAGGTGGGTGATGCTCTCTAGCTAGCCAAAGCTCGATTCATATATCTTGCTTCAAGATTCAAATTGTGTGTGTGTGTGTGTTTTTTTTAATGAAAGATAGGTGCTATCTTATTAATAGAAAACCCCCGCACAAAAGGAGATGAGGGATATCTCCATACAAATGTTAAAAAGGAAAATTAAAATATTCAATATAAAGTTAGTCTTCAACAATGATGAACATCCCAACCAAAACAAAAGGAGAACCTTAAAACCAAACTACCCAAGCCAAGCATCGCCCATAATGGTGGAAGGAGAATCCACACCAAAGTGTGGAGGTTAGGGAAAATGGAGTTGAAGAGAACGTCCTTTTTGTGGAAGGGTCTGATGAGAAGGGGTCTTCACCTAATATTGATTAGGTCCTAATCAATAGAGAGCTAAGGTTAAGGGGAATCAGCCTATGGGATCTTGATGAATTTAGCACCACTCTGATTGTTGATTCTGGAGTTTTGTTTGTGGTTCAGGTCAACTATGGGTCAGAAATATCAGAAACAAGTATTATCAGATTATCGGTCTAGGAGACTATGGGACATTTGTTTGTTAGCTAGTCAGTTTTTGGTTTGAATACCTATGGATCGGGCATTGGGGAATCAGTGCACCAGTGATTGTTTGTGGTGGTACCAATATTTTCTTCTGGAGGGATAGTTGTGTGGAAGATGGTTCTTTGGGATCTCTTTCAACAAGGATGTGAAAGTAGGGAACCTCTTTGAAATTCAGCAAGAATGGTGATTAGAGGCCTAGGTTCTGAAGGGATTTGTTAGATCAGCAGAATGTGGAATCTCTGAATTTTTTGGTCATTCACAATGTGGTGATTGGGGCCATTGATTTTTTTATTTATTTATTTTTTGGGTACGAGGGGGGTGGAGTGGAGCAGTGGGGGTGGTGAAAGTGCAATATTTGTATAAACAATGATATGCACTACAAATGTGCCGATGAAATGCTCCAAAAGATTCATGCCAGAGATCTGGATGATATGTTAATTGTTTGATTCTTAGAATGAGTCCTGACCACTTAGTCTAGAACTCTGTGTATACCATTCAGGTTCAGAAGGGGATATGGGTATATTTGAGGTATCTATATTTCAATGGCAACATCCAACGTCAACGTCTGCTCATTTGTGTTTGGGACATGGAGTGGGCTTGTGGGAAGAGCAGCATTGTGTGGATGATTTCCCTTTTTTGCAGGTCTATGACTATGGGCAATGTGGCATAATATCTTTCGGGTCTGAATAAGGGTGCAAGCAACACTCCTAGTTATGCTTGCTCTCTGCTCTTCGATGGACAAGTTTCTTGAGTGATGTTGGTAGGGGGAGTTGACAAAACCTAAGTAGAATGTAGTTCAGCTGCCTGTCCATGCTTTCATGTCAAGTGATCGTCTGTGCTAATTTGTCCATTTTGATGTTCTGATTTTGTAGTGAAATGATTTTTTCTTCCAGTCCTGCTGTTTGATTTCCAAAACTGCTTTATTTTGCAACAAATGCTCAAGAATATTTGGGTACTCTCCGACTGCATGTTATACCCAGGGACATGATGTTGAGATTGTGACCTTATGCACCTCTGTGTAACCTAAAAGTTCCATTGAAATGATGTACTGATTTAACAGGTGAGGGAGGGAAGCTATGATCAAAAGGTCAATGAAACCGTGAGTGTCGTCACAGCAAAGACCACCGAAATTGGACAGAAGACATGGGGGATCATGAGAGGCGTGATGGCGATGGCCTCACAGAAGGTTGAAGAGTACACCAAAGAAGGCATCAACTGGGACAGCAGCAGCGCAGCAGCAACTATCAGCGGAGCAACGGCGAAAGAAACGGATACTCTCAGGAATTCAACAGCAACGAAAACAAGGGTTGGAATTCATCCCAGGTGGACCACAACTCAGTCGGTTCTTGGGATGACTGGGACCAGAAAGAAAAACAGGTGGGGTCTGCCAAAGGGGATTCCCCAGGTGGTGTCAGCCATGATAGTTGGGCGGGTTGGGATGACGTGAAGGATGACGGTGATGATCACTACTATGGAGGTTCGTCAAATAAAAGCTCGGGCCAGAATGGGAAGTCGAGGTCACAGTGGACGGATGGCGGATTTCTTTGAAACACAAATTTGGGTGTTCCAAGTAAGTACTTTTTCCCTTTTTTTTTCTTGATGCTTTGTGGTTCATTATCAATTATTATATCAATTGCCCATAATAATAGAATTCTTATTATTCTGAAGACAGTATTTTATGAATTGTAGATTGGTCAAGAATTGTGGGAAATGTTATCAATTTTTTGGTTCAATGATTTCGATTGATTAATTGATCGAGACGTATGGATTCAGCATTATTTTTTACTTGGACAACCTGAACTCTTTCTGTAAAGGCTAAATTGATAAATACCTTTATTTTGCCAGTCATTGATATTCTGATTCTGTGTATTAAGGTACAATATTTGATCACATTATATGTATTCACTAGCCCCCCCCCACCACCACTTTTTTCCTGGTCGTGCAGGTTCCGGATTCTCGTATTTGCTTGCTATGATGGTTGGCTAATCATACTGTTCATTAATTGATAGGTTGGACCTTTAAAAAAAATCAGTGGGAGGTGGAAAATCCACACCAGGCATCTTGTTCTAAGTACATAATATAAAGTATTTAAAGTGGTTTTGATTGATACTCACCGTTTCATTACAAAAAACGTATAACAAAAATGTTGGCCTTTTGTGATGAGTACAATTTTTTTCCACTTCGAAATAGATGTTTACCTGATATGATAATTTGGTAATGGGCGAAATTAAGAGCATCTCCAATTGACATGTTAACTCATTAATTAGTGTCAGATTTTTAGAAAACATATAAAAATGATACTCTAATGGAAGTGTTAAGGGTATGCTAAATGTGGGCATGTTAAGGGAAGTGTTAAATTTGGATAGTGTTTTAGCCATCCAAATGTGGACCATATCATTTAAAATATTCAAAAAAAATATTATTTTGTGTGGGTAGAGAGGTTTGAGTGGGTGGAGAGGTGAGCCCACCATTATTTTGACTAGTTATTTAGCTAGTCTATTGGAGTAACAACAACCAATCTATATTACTATATAAAAGTCTCTTAAACCAAAAACCTGCCGTTTGACCTATTTACCCCTGTCAATTCATTCAATCTCATTACAGTCCATTCATATCACTTTAATGACAACCATTTTTTCATTTTACCCCCACATTTCTATTCAATTCCAAGAAAATCCATTTATATCATTTTAATTTTATTTATAGTATTTTATAATACATATATTTCATTATGTAACATATTTATTAACTTATAATTAAAATTGATTATCATAATATTATTAGAATACTCATATATTTCTACTCAATCCCATGAAAATCCATTTACAACATTTTAATTTTTTTCATGGTTTATTATAATACATACATTTTATCATGTAACATATTGATTAACTTATAGTTAAATTTGATTATCATGATATTATTAGGATAAGACATGATATATTATATGTTAAAAATATAATTCACAAAAAAAATTTCATTTTATATGCAAAAACATGATACATTAAAAAAAGTATCAAATATTAATGTAATTCACATCTATTAGCATTTATTTAATTCACACATATTTGATTAGCATTTACTCTATTCACTTGGATTTTTCTACTCTATTAATACCCCAAATAATCAATGGTCCTTAAGATCTACCCAACAAAAAAATATATAATTCACAGTAATTAAAAATAGAATCCAATAAAAAGAAACAAACGTATAAAATATTGATAAAAAAAATTATTGCTATAAAAATGGACAAATTCATATTTGAACTTTGTGAGAACTCAACAATAAATTTAATCCAATAAAAACTCATTCATATAATTGTAATCTCATCCATAATTTATTCATATTTTCATCATATCATACATGACATATGAAAATTTTAAGCTTTACATTTCATCATACTTATATGATGACTACTATAGATATATCATAAAATAATATTAATAATTTACATCATTTATGATAAAATTACATTCATATACCGATTTATCCATGAAAAAATTCCCTTACATCAATTATGATTAAATTACATTAATACCGACTAAATTTATATTAATATGTTTATTATTTTATAATCATATTTGAATATCATAATATTATTAGGATAAAGGGATCCTTATAAAATGAAAATATATTCAAAATATAATTTCAAAAAAAAATTCTCATTTCATATGCCACATGATACATTAAAAAAGGTATCAAATATTATTGTAATCTCTTCATTATAGATTTTCAAATTATGTTATGAATATTTTAATACACCCTTCAACCTCCACCTATGAAACAACAACCCTTATTCATCCACCCCCCATTCAATCTCCTCATCATTCATCCCCTCTCCATTCAATCCATTCATCTTCTTCTAAAAACAATGGCTGATGCTCTTCCACAAACCCCCAAATTTATTTATGCAACATTGAACACCCATTCATTGCCATCCCATCCTTTGGATATATGGATCTATCATTTCTCTCATTTATCTTTTCTCTCTCAAAATTTTTTTTACCTTATGAAGTTGAGTTAATCTTTTGTAGATATGATGCTTATTTTGGAGTTTTATATTGTAAATAAACTAAATATGTTATTTTTTCATTTTGTTTTTCTTTTTAAAAAATTTGGCATGTATGTACTGTTAGAAGAACAAAATTCTCAAATAAGAAATTTTTTTTCCCTTTAATAGATTGATCTTCGATTCTCTATTCTGATTGGAATTAGCGCAGTGGATCTGATATTTATTCATATATCTTTTGTAATATAATTTCATTATGATATTTTCATCATCATAATAGAGTACCATTTTTTTCTATCTAATCATGAGAATATTATGATGTCCGAATTTAATTGATTGTTTACCCAATTTAAAAAAAGAATTTTATTATCTAAATTTTTTTTCCTCAATTTAGCACTTCTTGATACAGGATATGTAGTCGTCTTCAAATTATTAAATATGGTGATCTTAAAATATTTATTTTAAATTTATTACCCATATCAATTGCATTCACCATGTTTGAGTTTTAATGATACGGTTTATAATATTACCACTCGTCGTTGACCAGAGAACCCACGTTTATAGTCTTGTTAATTCAAATGGTTGACCTCATTATTTTAAAAAAATTGTTAATGTTGTGTATGTATATATTATTTAAAAAACAAAGTAAATTTATTAAAAAAGCAGAAGGTTTATAATAAATTTGTTATTTAAAAAATTTATTCACATTATTTTAATCACACTTATGATTTATTCCAATACATACATTTCATCATATATATATATATATATATATATATATATATATATATATATATATATATAAGAGTGATTAGGTGCGGCGGCCGCACGGTGTGGCATCGAACACGGGCCGTCGATCACGGGTCGATCGCATCGGACGGTCGGGTGCAATTCACATCGACCGTTGGATGCAATGGACCCGCGATCGGACGGCTGCCGCACCGTGCGGCCGCCGCACCTCATCGCACTCGTGTGTGTGTGTGTGTGTGTGTGTGTGTGTATATATATATATAGGCGAGCGATTAGGTGCGGCAAACGGCGGGTGCGGCCGCGACGTGGGCCGTTCGATCGCGGGTCCATCGCATCCAACGGTCGACGTGAATCGCACCCGACCGTACGATGCGATGAATACGTGATCGACGGCCCGTGATCGACGCTGCACCTGCCGTTCGCCACAGGTAATCACCCCTCATATATATATATATTATAGAATTATATTAATAATTTACATAAATTATATGTATATTAAATTTTTAAATATACCGACTGAAATTAGATTAATATATTTTTAAAATTATAAATAAAATCTGATAAGCAACCATATTATATTAAAATCTATATAGTTAATATTAGTTGGGGAGACTGAAATAAAAGAAAATAAATTGATGATAGTTTTAAGTGGATTTTTTAAATATTTTACCCCTTACCAATCAATCAAATTCCTCCCAAATTCTTTTCCTAAAGCATCCCTTCACCTTCCCCAACCTCTTTGTAATCCAGCCGTCGTCTTTACATATCATTCAATGCTATTCTATTCAATTGAATGCATTTAATTGATTCTCTTGAATCTGGACATTCAACTATGGAAATACAAAAAGTCATAGATTTGTTTATCCTTCGAAACATTACAAAATGAGAAAAAAGAACATGCAGTTCCCTTTCCATGCGTTGGTTAAAAAGCCTAACAATGTATGGATGCGAAGATGGAGGAGGGTGTCGGAGAGGAGGCCCAAAAAGTCACAGATTTGTTTATCCACCACCACCCGTCGATGCCGAATGCCGAGGACCACTTCGAGAGTATCTCAGACCCCTTCCTCTTCATTTTTTCAACATTGTCGTCGAAGGCAAGTCTCTTCAAGTCCCTTCACCGTTTATGATGATTCAATGACTGATGAAAGTTTGTTATTATTTTTATTTTGTAGGGTAAATCCCTCCCCACCATCCGTCATGGGACCCCAATACCAATATTCAATTTGAGTTTCATATTTGTTGTGTTTTAATGTCTCTAATCTATGGAAAGGGTTTTCTTAAAAAAGTTTAAAATCAGTCATCTGTATCTACATATATATTATTCGATTTTGATATCAAGAGTTTATCTAAAGCTCCTGTAAAATACTTTTAGTATCTAAGATTTGTTCTTGTGTTATTTGTCTCCCCTTAGACTAATTTTATTTGTATTTAATCTTTCTTTTTCCTGGTTGATGAGAATTGTTTTTTTTTTAATTATTGTTGTTGTTTTCGTTTGATTCTAATGATGATAAGTCATATTTTGTGGGTTTTCATCTTTTGATAGGACAATATATATCATGTACATGCAGAAGTTGCTGCATGACTACTCATAGCAGTCGTATGGTAAATACTGGAAGTTCATCAAAGAGTACATCACTTCGACAGTAAGGATTCAAGAATGCGAAAAATGTGCCTTTGTTTTTATTTTATTTTTTGTCTTGTGATCTTATCTTTGAGGCATTGAGGATACATTTAGTTTCACATTTTGGTGAAAAATATCTGGTTCATAAGTCCTCATTTTGACATGCTTATTTTCTTAGTATAATTGCTTTTGTCATTTTTATTTCAAAGAATTGAAATGAAAAAGAACAGGTCGCTCCCATCTACCAAAGTTTCTCTCCATCTGTTTAGATATTTTCAGCAAACAGAAGATATGTCATGTAAGCCCTCTAAGCCAGTTCAGATGGGTTTTTTTGACAATATGAGTAAATAAAGCTTATCTTCTTTGCTTTTATGTTTTGTATTATCATTGTTTATTTTTGTGTATTAATATTCTTTTTATTTAAATTTTTGGCAGAAAAGATATGTTTACATGGATTTTTCTAGAGAATTCCACCCTATTCAAAATCCAAAAAGTTCTGAAATGGTAAGCTATTTGTTTAACATGTTTATCCTTATGGAAATTCATTAATTCAAAAGTATATTTAATCCAATATTTTTTGAGGTATGTGTTCTATTTCGTGAATCACAATCTCTTTGAATTATTTATTTGGGCATGTGTAAGTAGAACTGATTATTTACTATTGATATGTTATTGGAGATTGTTTGGTATATGGTTTTATTGTTTATTGAATGTTTAAAACACCATTTTCAACACATCCTTTAGATCGATTAATCAGATCAATCTTGGATCAGAGAATTGATCTTCGGATGAATAATTCTCTGTTGGTCTTCATGTCTTGTTGATATTGTCAACCTTGCTTTTGTTTCAGCTTTTTCTATATTTCTCAAGCAATAGATGTGAATATAAATGAATACAGAAATGCATCGTGAATTCCGATCCAATTTTTCGCTTCAATGACATGGAGATGCATTCAGTTTTTATTAGTTCAATTCATTGCATAATTTAAATGAAGATTAGATTTTTGGTTAGTATGGTTGTGTGTACAATGTTTCTGATCATATTATGTTTGGGCTTTGTATTTGATATTAATATTTAAATAATAATTAGATTTGATGAAAGACATCAACTATTAGACATGAACTTGTACAAACTTTTTTTGTTTGTTTTCATAATTTTGTCTTTGCATTTCATCAATATAATTCTCACATTTCAATTCATATGGTCTCTGGAAACATATATGGTGGAGGGATCATTCGAAAGCATGGAGAATGCTTCACATTTGGAATTTTTTTTCATCTGCATTTTTTATGTGTGCCTCTTGGCCTTGATTACCAGAAATTAAATATTGGTTGGTGGTCCAGCAAACTATATATCTAGCATAAAGATTTTTGTGTTATGTACATTTATGCGAGCCTGATACAATAGTTTGATGATAAATATTTTTTTTATTATAGATCAAGTTTTGTTTGTTCTTTCTTTGAAAGTGACTGGCTTGGGTTTATTATTATTATTTTTTAATAGAAAAAATTAGGTTATGCTATGTGTTCTTAAACACTTCAAAAACAATTCACTTATCTATTTTATATATGTTGGTTGCAAACAATAGAATAATAGCAGTTTGTTATTGTAATTTGTTAATCATCTATTGAATATAAATAGAGTTTGTCAATGGAACTTATGAAACAACTATGATTGATGTTGGTTAATATTTCTTAAATGTAAATGGTATTGGTGCATGATTCTGAAGCGTCTGCTATAGTAACATGTAGGTTTTGATGAGCCACGACTTCCAGAGTTGAGTAGCAATGAATAGCTATAGCGTTTTTCATTTACATTGAATTGCAGTGGCAACATTTGTAGTAAACGAGCAGTGAAATTTTGTTGAATTACAGTGGTAACATTTGATAAATTGCAGTAATCAAGGTTTTGATGGTTTGCAATAACAAGTTTTCATGTATTGTGGTAACAGGTTTTTACTTTAATGAAGAACTGCAAAAATGAATAGTGACCCCTAAAAATGACTGTCCAAACGAATGTCTCTATCATTTTTAATTTAGGGAGGATTTTGGACAGTTTTGGAGACTTAGAGAGCTCTTTGTTTACATTGATGACTATTTTATTTTATTTATTCATGTGTTTGTTTTTATGTGAATTGTTGGAAACAATTTCTGTTTTGTTAAAAAGTGCACGAATTATGGCTCTCCTGTTTCATTGTATTCAAGCATTGTTTTGAAGAGGGGTATATTGAACAAATTTTTTTATTTCTTCTAAAAAGAGATTGGGTTTTTTAGTTTTAAGTCCCTATAAACATGTCTATTTAAGTATCGATCCTTCACTTCTTCACACTTTGGTTTTAGTCCCCATATTTAAATGATATATTTGATTTTAGTCTCTCCCAGGGATTAAAAAGAAAACCAAATAATTTAGGGATAGGTCCCTCCCAGGGACTAAAATGAAAACTCTGGGGACTAAAACCAAAATATGAAGAAGTAAGGGACAGATCACTAAATCCTATAATTTATAGGGACTTAGAAATAAAAAAATCCAAAGTGATTATATGTTCCCAATTCCAGAGTTTGAATATTTTAATAGGTCATTGTTTGGAATTCCTGGTTAGATTTTTTTTCGAAACCAGGTTATAATAATGTTTTGATAATTGTATCTCTATTTTTTATAATCATCTAATGATATTTGTTTGTGATTTCAATACTCAGTTTTGACACTCTCTTTTCTTGTGTGTTTGATTTGGTGAATAAAAATGAATAGCAAGTATTTTCATATAAAAAATTTGTTTTTTAGCTATTGGATTCATAGACATTAAGTTTGTTACATTTCAATATATATGTCTTTATGATGTAATAATTATCTTGAAAAATAATTTTCTTCATTGAATTTTTTTATAATATAATTCATTTTAAAATTGTGAGAATTGACAGTTCTTACGGGGAGTGTATTGTTGTCTAGCGGACAGATCGAGGTAGCAGTTGAGGTTCCTCATCGGTGGTTAGGGTACTTGTGGTAGATATCCCATCTGCGTACATACCTTAGCCTAGAGGTGGGCCTAAAGGTTGGCTGGGCAAGGCTACAGCACCACCAGATTTTATATATTTTTTTGTTATTTGTGATATATATTAAGATAATATTACTTATAGTCTTTTTTTGTCTCAGTTCCTGTCTATACATGTTTTGAATTTTTAAAAAACAGGATATAAATTATCTAATGAGATACATGCTTTTCTAAAAAAATGAAGCATATACTCTAATAAATTGTATGAATCTATTTATATAATGTAGTTATAGAAAATATAAAAAATTTCTGTCGAAACATACTTCGTTAATGTGAGTTTATGCTCTGGTGATTTTCTATTGGCGCATATGAGACTAGAATTGGGCCGAAAAAAAAATGATATGTCCAGCCCCATTTGTAGTCCATGTCGTTTTTTTTAAAAAAAAATTATGCACTCTCTTATTTAAGTATGTGTTATTATATGAAATGATGTATATACTGAGTTACACTAGCGTATTTTTTTTATTGTGAAAATTTTGATTTTTTATTCCATACACTATGAGATGCAGTAACATACTACGTTATTATAATGTATGCGACTAAAAAATAATTTGTAGTTTCAAATATAAATTTTGTTTTATATATGATGTAAAAGCATAGTTGTAGAGTGATTTCCTTTTTATTTAACTGTTGTAAGTTAATGGATGTGTTCCATACTTTTGTTATTGTGTAGCATATTCTAAATTCATATCTTTTGTTTTCTTCTATTTGCGTGGCTTTCCTTTTTCTTTATTTTCTCCTTATCTACTTCCATATTCATTAGTTTCATGTGGTATTCTTAACAATATATAGATAGTCCACTTTACATATTATTATCCCACTTTACATATTATTATCTTTTACTTTGGTTTGGTTATTTGCATAAGTTCTCTGTGCGTTTATTTGGCCAGTGTAATGACATTCTAGGAATTCTTGATTCAAATGAATAATCATTTTTACTCTACCTTGCAGGTTTTTTTATATTGAAGTGTGTATAAAAATAGATGGTTATACATAAAAGCTCATCAATTATTATTGTTGAGTGTACTTCATAATTTAAACCAATATGCTGGGCATCACACAATTAATTTTATAACTTAGAAAAGAAGTCATGTATTTTGACTAAATTGATGATTGCATGTAATAATTATGAATATGTTAGTGTAACTAAATTATTTATCGTGAATGATAGTAAAAAAATATTACACTTTACAATTCTGGTTGGAAGTAGCACAACAATGGATCTGGTATTTATTCTTACATCTTTTGCAATATTATTTCATTATAATATTTTCATCATCATAATAAGGTACTAATTTCTTTTCTATCTCATCTAATCATCAAAATATTATGATGTTCAGATTTAATTGACTGTTTACCCAGCTTAATGAATGAAGTTTCCTATCAGATTTTTTTCTCAAATTAGCTTTTCATGATACAGGGATGTGTAGCCGTCTTCACATTTTTTTAATTAGGAGATCTTAAAATATATATATATATATTTTTGAATTTATAATGATTGAATTCTATAGATTTCAGGATCTATATAAAGGACACGATGAGGTTTGTTTAAAGTTTGGTTAATTTTCAATATGAATTTATCCATCTTCATTTTTTTTTCATTTGCATGGTACATAGAAATTTTGATTTTTTTAAAAAAAATTATTATGATTGAAATCTATATATTTTACAAATATGTAGAAAAGACATTATGACATCTATTTAAAGTTTAGTTAATTTTCTATGAATTTATCCATCTTCATTTTTTTTCTCCATTTGCGTGGTGCATAAAAACTTTCATGTTATTCATATCTAGAAATCACCAAATAATTAAATCAGTAGATTTTAGGGATTTTAGGATATATTTAAGTGATGTGATAATATCTATTTTTAATACATAATTTAAACCATCTATATACGTATTTTATTTTGTAGCTGCATAATGTTATTGTAATTAAATTATTTTACATGAATGAAAAAAAATTTCTTACACTATATTCATGTGCATTTGCACATACGCTACAACTAGTTAAATAAAAATGTAGTAAATAAGTGTTTAGTTGAGTGATAAAGTGTTGACATGGCACTCTAACATCTTAGTTAACTAATATGTCATTTGGAGATGCACTAAGTGATGTTTTATATACAGCTAGGCATATATTTGATTTTTATTAATTTTGTTTAAACCAGAAATGATATAATAAATTATAGAAAGAAAATTTATGTGTTAAGGCCAAGGGACACCTCCCTTTGGGGATTTGCCTGGTTCAAATCCTACTGTCCACAGGTTGAGGTTGTGTTATTTATAGTAGAAATTTTTATCAAATTCTCAGCAAATAAGACAATTCATTTAGTCAGAAAGAAAGAAATGCCCATGCAAACTTGTTTTTATCACTGTTTGAAAGCGGAAATTTTATTTTCTTTCTTTCAATGCTGGCAGCAACAAGATATTATAGTGCAATCACCAATCAATAAATTGACATGTCTACTATTCAGTACATGCACTGTACTTGGAACCAATTTCTCTAATTTACTGATGTAAAAAGTTCATTCAAGACGTAACAGAAATAACATGTTATTATTGAGAATTCAAAACCTGCGATCCCATTTGAATGCCACCACACCCATTAGAACTCTGAAATTGAGCATGCTTTAGGTGATAACCCTGGGTAGTGCTGCACCATCCGAAATTCGGTTTTTTTACTAACCAAAAAATTCTACAGAACTTGCAACAAGCCAACAATAACCTTAGACAAGTTTGACAACCAAAATCCAAACCAATTGACATCCATAGGATGTATATTCTGTGCAACAAAAAACTGTACCAATGCACTTGCTCTATATATTGGCAATGAGTGTATAATGAATATCAGGGATCCTTAACAGATTGTAAAATCTACTCTTTTATCTCTATAGGTGCCGCATTACATGGTCATCTATAGCACCCACATATACAAAGCATTGTAAACACTCTAAACACAAACCCAGACTATACTATGTCTCCGGTGCCGCCACCGTTCACCTTCGACGGGCTTTGGCTGCCCTCGCCTATGACTTTAGAGACCGGCGTCTCGTGCGCGTGGACCACGTCATGCTGTTGCACCACCAGGATGGACGAGACCGCCCCGTGCGCCGACGAGGCAAGTATATCCCCCACTGGCCCTAGCTCGGCATGCTCGGCGGTCCGGTCAGCGAGTTCCGCCACCATCGACGACGGGAACCTCCCCTTCCCCACCACAACGAGCTCGTAATCCTTGCTCCTCCCTATCGCCAACACAGCCTCCACCACATTGCTCGCCGCCCTCTCATTGTAACCCGCCTTCTCCCCCCACTGGTTCTGGAACGCCTCCACCGCCACATCATCCAGTGCCTAACACATAAAGTTCCAGGGTTCAAAGTTCAGAGTTCAATTACAACTAAATATAAAGAAGGGTAATTAGCAAAAATAGTACCAAGAAATCATCGAATATTAACAAAAATAGCATTAAAAATATAATATTTGTAAATAATAGTACCGGTCAATGTTAACCGTTTTTTTAACACTGAAGACACCATATCCTTTGTTTTTTATTTTTAAAAAAAGAGGCATCATCCCTTTTTTTAGGAAAAAAAAAAAAAAAACTGGAGACACCGTATATATATGGCGCCTTCTTTGTTTTCGGTTATGATTACTTCTACTTTCATTAAATATTTTTTTATATTAATTTTTACCTTCTCCTTATCACGGTCCATCACTGCGGTCGAGAAGCTGTAACTCTGCTCAACACACTTCTCCGGCGAGGGCCTCAACGTGACAGCCATTGACTTCACCTCGACGAACCTCACAAGTGTAACCCTAACTCCGGGGTGCTCCGCCATCCTCCCTCCGAGCTCGAGCGCCTCCCGGTCATCCGGCCCGCCGAAGAACACGACACAAACCCCATGGGCAACTTCCGCGGGCCCAACCTGTTGGGCCCCTCCGAACCCACGGTCCACGAACACCGCCACTGAACACGGGGCCTCCCTAATCACCCTCTGATTCACGGCCCGCCAGCCCGGCCCGACATGGTCCGTGCCGTGCCTGTGAAAAGGCAGCACGACAAGCGCGGCCCGCTTCGCCTCTGCGACTGCACACACGTCATCGTGCATGGTGTGAAGGGCCGAGACGGCCGTCATGGGCCGGACCTTGACCCGGCCCAGCTGTCCGTAAGCCTCGAAAGCAACGGAGACATCGTCGTTGTGGGCCGCTTTTTTTAATGGGTTGCGGAAGGGGAGCCCGTTTTTGCGGGCCCGTTGGGCCATGACTATGGAGGAGGACCTCTCGGTGAGCTCGATGAGGCGGAGGATGTAGAGCTTGAGCGCGGCCCGGCCCGTGCCGCGGACGGTCTCGATGAGGTTGATCATGGACGGGACGTCGTGCGGGCCGTGGACGCACATGAGCACGTGGAGCTCGCCAGTGTCGGTGGCGAGTTGGGTTGAGTCCGCGGAGTTCTGGTGCTGGAGCTTGCGGCGTGACGGGCCGCCGCGGGCGGCACGGCGGGCCGGGCTGTAGATGGCCATCACTGTTGGGGTGGTTATGAATGTTGTGAACAGGGCCATTAATACAAGTATTGCAAATATTTCATCATTTAGTACCTGTGGTCATGAAAAGATAATATCAGTAATACGTATGAAATGAATATATACTCAATTAAGACAGCAAGAAGGAACGCAACAACGAGTGTTTCCATCGACCCTCATAAAAAACAAAAAAAATATAGCAATCCCTTATGCAATTTTAATTATAGTCCAAATCAAATTTTTTTTAAAATTATATTCTTTACTATTAAAATACATGTTATATGAAATGAATTATATATTAAGATAATATTTTTTTATTTTAAAAAAAATATTTTTATATTGTGATAATATAATATGGATTAAATGGGATGTAGAATGGGATGGCCCAGCTTTTATAAAAAGAGGTTGCTAAGAAGAAAGTACACGTGAGAAAGTTGTGACATTAAAGAGAAAGTGAGTGCATGAAAAGCTAAACAAAAGATACTGATTTATGTAATATTTATCAAACTCTTTTCATGAAAGCTATGCAGTGGACGTCTAGCATTAACAGTGATGGTATCAGATACCTGGATGAGTAGTTAAATCAAATGATTAAAAATGGGTTCTTTGTGATGGGCTTTCTTTGCAGTTTTTTTTAAATAATTTAGAAGAGCATGATTGAAAAGTGACTTCGACTGTATAAAAGAAAATGATTTTTTTCTCGACAAGGTCGTAGTGTTGATTCACCTAAATCAAACACGTAGTATAAATTTTATATTTAAAAAGCTTCCTAACTCTCACTCAGAGAATCAACAGTGACAAAGGGTGTTTTTAAAATCATTCTTTCGCAAGGAAGAAAAGTAGACCACATAAAATAAAACAAAGAAATATCAGTAGAATTATTCATTAGTGGATCTCGCCAAAAAAAAATTATATGGTTTAATGTATTGTTTTGTCTTGTTTATAACAATCTTCTCAAACTAATAATAGAAAATCATTATAGTTTTAAAATATGGAAGAAAATATTGGCCAGTAAAGCCTCCCCCAGATAATTTCACAAATCATGGATTAAATTCAAGCACTCTTTATAATAAAATATAACTGTTTTTTTCACTGATTAATACATTTGTGATTTTTCCATGATCCATCAGTCAAATTGTGTTTTCAAATTCTACAAACACAAACATGTATGCTTGATTAATTTTGGTGCCATACATGTTTGCATTTTTGCACATGAAGTCAATCATACCAAAGAAAAAAACTGAACATATTATTTGTGTGAGATGGTGATTAGATTTGTGAGTCATACAATTACAATTGTTTAAGTTGTGCATCTATCTATAAAAAAAAATTATAATTACCGTAGACATTTTCATAGGAAATTGATTTTTTACACTTAGATCGATGACATTTTTTATTATGTTTGTCACTAAGAGAATTCGAATACGTGTGAGTTGGCATATCTTAATTTTTATATATGAGTTTTATGATATTCTTAATCATACATTAGTACTCGAAATGAAAAGACATAATGAGAACCGATAATAAAATTAAATCTAACCCAACCAACAACACAGCAATCTTTAAAAATACAAGGAAAGCACTGACTCACCTTCCTCTCCTTGCCAATATTGAGCACAATCAATTCCACAAGCCCCTTTGTGTTCATAAGCACCCCCAGCGTCAGCGCCTCCCTCTTCGGCATCCGACAAGCCACCGCCACCGCGAAAGTCCCCAAAATCTTCCCGGCGCACGCCGTGAACACGACGAGCCCCAGCAGACCCCAAGCCTGGGCTCCATTGATCTTCGCGACGTTCGTCTTGAGCCCGCTCGATGCGAAGTACAAGGGCAGCAGCAACCCCGACACAAAGTCCTCGATCCTCTCTATCAGCCTCCCCGCGAACTCCCCCTCCTTCGGTATCGCCAGCCCGAACACAAACGCCCCAAATATCGAGTGTATACCTGACACAGAGTTCGTGTATGACATATATTCAACAAAAAAAATGCCATCAAAATATGAGATAGTTAATAAATTTTATATTAAAAATATAAAATTCGTGTATGATATATATTCAGTAAAATATAATAAATTCAATTAACATAATAATATTTCAAATGATACCTATGGCGTCCGTCACGAATCCCGAGACAAGGACCCCGCCAAGGGTGAGGCACACAGCGGCCTCGCCCCCTCCAGGGGACCGCCTCGAGATGCGGGACATGATGGGGCGGATGATGGTCATGACGAAGGCGACGTAGGCGAAGCTGGAGAGGAGGACCCAGATGGAGATGAGGGGGCTCTTGTGGTGGGAGCCCCCAGAGAGGGCGACGGCGAGGGCGAGGAGGACCCAGGCGGCTATGTCGTTGAAGGCAGCGGCCGCCATCGCTATCTCACCGACAGGGGTGGTTAGGAGCTTGAGCTCCGCTAGGATCCTGGCAAGGACAGGGAAGGCGGTGATGGATAGGGCTACCCCCATGAACACTAGGAACTGGATAAAGCCCACCTGAGGGTTGAAAAACGGATCAGATACAAATCAGATATATAGTCATATTTTTATGCATGTAAATGCAATAAAAATGCAAGAATGTATATATTCAATTCATTTAAAATCTAAAAAATTAATATTATCTCTATTTTAAAAAAATTAATAATTAACATAAAATACAACAATAATTAACCAGGATGAAATTCTTCATCTTCCCATTGAAGTAAAATAAGTTTCATTTAGAAGTAATTTAAAAATTAGATCACTCATCTCTTTTATCACTTCACAAATGAAAAAGTGCATGATTCCTACTTTTTCTAAAACGTTCATAATATTCATTTATCACATAATCTCTCATCAAACCCTGTGCATTAGATAAATCCAACAGTACCTGGTCTGCGCCAGGAACAGAGCTACGGAGGACGAAGGCGACGCCGATGCCACAGACAAAGGGGAGCGTTATCCCGGCGGCGGCAATGGCGCCGGCGCGGCGGCCGCTTCTCCTGATGGAGGCTAAGTCCAACTCGAGCCCAACCAGAAACAAAAAGAAAAGCAGTCCGATGCTCGCTACCGTCTCCAGTATTGGAGTGCTCCACGGTGGGAATATCCTCTCCATATATGCTTTGTTACGCCCCAGTGCAGATGGCCCCAAAATAATTCCACCCTTTAAAATTAAAAACATAAATTAGTTAGAGACAGTACCGCGGGCAGTCTTTTTATAAATAAATAAATAAAAATTTGATCGATTCTATTTTTCATTGTTAAGTGAAATAGACAATGTTAGAACGAGGGAAAAGTATAAGAATAAGGGGGGAGAAAGAGGGTAAATAAACAATATTATCAAGAAAAAATGTAAATGGAAAAGGGAGAAAGTGAGTATTGAGTATGTGCAGTCTTATGTGCAGTACTCATGTAAATGAAACTATGTGTAACAACGCTCATAAAATAAATTGCATACGATGATTTCGGCAATGACTTTGGGTTGATGGAGGGGACGGAGGAGGAAGGCGAGGGAGCGGCTGAGGAGGAGGACAAGAGTGGCTTGGACTATGAGGAGTGGGAAGGCGAAGTCCAGTGGGTCGTCCCCTTGCCACACGCCGTTCGATGCTGTTTTGATGGCCGTGATGTTCATCTTCCCCATCTCTCTCTCTCTCTCTATTGTTTTGTGTTTGGTAGACTAGGTGTGTTGTGTTTATATAGGGAAGGGGAGAGGGGGGTGTGGATTGATGGTGGGTTATTTTATTATGGCCTAGTGGGTTTTGATTTAGGATAACACCAGAGATGGTTTACACACGTTTTAAATTTTTAAAAATATATACTTTATATAATGAGCTATATGTTTTTATAGAAAATGTAACATATATTCTAATGAATTGCATGAGTATATTTATAAAAAATATGAAAAACTTTTATTGAAGCATGTACCTTACAATGTGAGTGTATAGTATATTCGGTGATCGTCTAAAAAAAATTGTATATAATAACAATAGATGATATAATGAAACTGGTTGGTAACAAAATACAGATAATCGATCTATTAATCATTTTTAATAGGAATGATTTTAATTTAATTTAAATTTACATGATAATCATGCATTCACTCTTTTAAATAAAAAGTTTTAATATCATTATTTATTGATGGGATATATACATGTATGACTTGATGACTTACATGAGTTATATCCAATAAAGTATATTAATGGGATTTTTATAAATAATTTTTAATTTATGAATGCTTTTTTTTTTTTAATGATGTTCATTAAAACGTGTCAGTAAAAAGATTTCTTTAAGAATGTCTCATTAGGTGACGTGCGGAGAGGGGGATAGTGAGGAATAAATGGTCGCAAGGAATTCGGATCATCCGATGAATTATGATCTTTATTTTTATGAAATATGAGTTTTTTTTTTTTTTTTTTGTTGCCTCTAATAAATTGAATGAGATGACACGTTAGTATGAGATGTGAATTGTTTACACAATTCTTATATTAATCGGGTATAATTTATATTTTCCTGTATATGTAAACTGACTTCTTTTATATCGACAAAAAATTCTAGGATAAAAATATGACATCAATAATTATTGATGTTGAATCAATGGATTTATATTGTAATACAAGTTGGGTATCCATTTTCATTCGGTTAAACACTCAAAAAAAATTATATTTAAAATCCTTTTGTTTTTATTTTTTATTCTTTCATTATAAAATCTATTGAGAACTGCATCAAAATTAAGCCTGTCAATCGGACGGATACGGATCGGATATGCTAATATCCATATCCTAACTTTCGGATTTGAATACGGATATTAATTTTCGGATTCGGATCTCTTCGGATACGGATCGGATGTACGGATATTTTTCGGATAATTGACATGTTTAAATATTAATATTAATTTGAATAATTAAGTAATATTTTAAAGAGAAATCAAAATTAAAATTGAGTTTTTAAGGTTTATTCTCTCTTTCAAATATCATACATTGAAATTTTAATATTATTATAATATATTATCAGTATGATTAATCATATAAGATAACAATATTGACAATATATAATACAAATATATATTTCATAATATATTTTAGATATAGATATTTTTCAAATCGAATAAACTAATATTTATATTCGTACTTCGAATCTTCAGATATCTTTTATTTTTCAGATACGGATTCAAATCGAATTCGGATTTTTTTCGGATAGGTGAGGGCAATCAAAATGAATAATCTCCGTTTGACCCAAAGATTGATTCCTCGACCACACCTCCGATGGCCATCGATGTAAATAAAAAGAAAAATAAGTGCGTTGTTCGGACTTCCCACCATGCATCGCCCACGTGTCATGCACTCTGTTACTCCCACTGAGCATCACAAGTTCTCAGACCCATCTATTGGTCTGCCGGTACATGATGAGGCGGGAGTTTTCATCAAATTACGATGGAGCCATCGAGGTGGTGGTTGATATGTTCACACCCTCCTCTTTACAGTCCACTTCATGCACCTCTGTTGTCGGTTGAGGGGGTTATTAAATAAGCTATGGACTACAAGGCGTCAATAAATAAATAAATAAAAACAAAGGTTATAAAATTGTTTTTTATGAAGTTGTCTCCCTTTAATTTTTTTAATTGTTATTTTTGGATATTATTTATTTAAAAGCTGTCTATAAAAAAACTACAATTGTAAAATTGTTTGATTCACAGAATCAACTTCTTTCAAATACAAAAACTGTCTAATTACATAACCAAACACTATCTAAAAAGAAGAATTGATTTTGGTTATCTTTGCTTGTATTTCAGACTCTTAAAACTTTGATTAATTGATAATCACAGTAGAAATTATCAACCGTCCACTTAAAATACAATAAAAAAGTCAAAGGGCAACACACGTTTCGGGTGTGCGATAAAGAGACGGTGCACTCACTATCCACCATCAGCGGCCATGTGAGAGAGGGTAGTTTCGTCATTTCAGATTATATGGGAGTTCGTCTGGTCAGTACTGACATCGAATTGGCTTTATGTTAAACGCTTAACACAGACCCAATCCAATTGAATTGTGGCCCAAATTTTGATTAACTCGAAAATTTAATATCCTAATGTTGATACTCAAGTACATTGGCAGACATCACATGATATTCTGGATTGATCCAAAAATAAATCCTCCAATTTGGGAAAAATATGGTCCCATGTGTGTCAATGTGTGATGCCATCCTCTGAGTGACTTACTCAGATGAACAAGAGTGCCCTGTAAGCAAACCCAAGATGCTAACCTTTGATCATGTAATTACTCTAAATATCACATAAAATACTAACAAGTTCCCATTTAGTGTTGTGCATACACAAGTTAATAGTGGGCCACATGATTCTATACTCAATATAGGCTCTCTTATTCATCTCAGAATTAATTCTCTCAAGGGAAAATACTCTAAATCTCTTTTAGAGCTCCAAACACAGTCCACCCATGTTTTAATCTTTTTTAAGATTATATGCTTCATCTGATGGAATATGTAATTTTATAAAAAGATGAAATATAAATTCTAAATAATTAAATGATATCATTTATAGAAAATGTGAAATTTTTAACAAGAAATTACGTGAGAGTGACTCAAGGAGATTAACGGAATATTTGGGATCGCGGTGGGATTGTAAAAAAAACTGAGTGTAACAACGCTCATCACTCAAACATATAATTTCATATGTGCCAACACAATACCATACCAAATTACTCTCATTCCATCAGAGTGAAAAGGGATTGTTACAAACTTTATTTACAATTCCGTATATAGTCTCACGTCCCCAACAAGACATACACTTCATTAAATTGGGTATTGTTATTTTCTGTAATGCAATTCATTGAAAAATATATTTTACTTTTATGAATGTACACATTTTATTATACGAAACATACAGTTTTAGAAAAATCAAAACAATTAAAGATTACTCACAAAGCTGCACGCGGGATTATTTCTAACATTATTCAAGTGAGAAACATTACATAATATCCATAAACAACTAAACTGTCTAAACATGATCATAAGATAAGAAGGGGACAAAGCTGGCAATTAATATAGTAAATGAACAGGGAAAGTTTTAAAGTGGAAAGTGGAGACACATTTGGGGATCAGTAGTCAATCAAGTGGCCATGCATCCCCCATTTATAAGAAGATGATAAAATGTCCAAGATGAAGACTCGTCTCTGCAGTCTGCACTTGTTGGCCAAAAGTTCCTTCTTTTTATGGTAAAATGTCCAAGATGTGAGCACCATGAGACTCATCTCTGCATTTTTTGGCCAAAAATACCTTCTTTTTATTTTATGGTAAAATGTCCAAGATAAGAGCACCATGAGACTCATCTCTGCATTTTTTTGGCCAAAAGTACCTTCTTTTTGTGGTTCACTGCGCCTATCATTCCATTTGTCGTGTACGAAAAGGAATCACAGTTTACACCACTTATTGTGCCACTTTTAAATTTGAACGGCTCATATTGACTACTGTAAGTGTTCCTTAATTACATGGACCCATCCAAGCCGTTCAAATAGTGGCATTTTGGTAATTTCGTTGACCTGGCCAAATTGTGAAAAAGTCCAGGTGAGATTTTTTGGGGGGGTCAACACGATGAATAGATCGCTTTATTTAGAAACCCAAACAATGGCGAGGGGCTCGTGAAGCTCACGTGTAATACTGCGCGGTGACTTTAAGTGTCGTTTTCAACTTTAGTTTTTATTATATTGTCAAAGATCATGGCAGAAGGGGGAGGGGGGATTTTTAAGTGGCCAGTATTGGTTGCTTTAATTTTTTTCATTTTGCAGCACAATTTTCAATCATGCCTATCATTAACGTAACATATAAAATTATATGATAATATATATTTTATTATACCAGTAAATACTCTGTCATATAAAATATAAATAAATATATATATTTAATTCAATTTAGGCTATTGCATATTTTATTTTTCATGAAAAATCTGTTTCATGTATATAATTTTAAAAAAATCAAAATATTTGTGAACTACTAGCTGAGTCGGTATTAAACCTAACATTTTCTAATATATAACAGACTGGTCAATTAGACTCTTTGACTGAAGCCAATAAATCATCTAATCCACCTTTTCAATTATTAGATTGAACTAGGCATCGACAATGGGCCGGGTCGGTCGGGCCGGCCCGCCCCGGCTCGTGAAAAA
Organism: Acorus calamus; assembly: GCA_030737845.1. Classification (NCBI taxonomy): domain Eukaryota; kingdom Viridiplantae; phylum Streptophyta; class Magnoliopsida; order Acorales; family Acoraceae; genus Acorus; species Acorus calamus. The sequence continues at coordinate 2,306,987 of CM060864.1, read as the reverse complement.
CAGGCCCAAGTCCAGACCAGGCCCAAGCCCACGGTTTTTTTGCCAACGGGCATGGGCCGGGCTAGCCCGTGAAGAAAAAAATCAGGCCCGCGGCCCGCCCACGGGCTCTGGCCTGAACGGGCCCTATGAGCCGGGCTCAATTTCAGGCTTACGAGTCAGGCCCCTCCCGCCCATTAATATAGGAGGCCCACCTTGGGCCCCATTTTTAAACAAGGTGTCCCCATTTTTAAACAAATTAAAATGGGACAGGTGTCTCCCTTGATTGGGGGGGGGGGGGGGGTGTCCCCATTTTTAAACAAATTAAAATGGGGTAATTTCCCCCATTTTTTAAAAATGTTGGGCCTCAACGAGTCTACGGGGCCAAATCGGGCTGGCCCGTGGGCCGGATTGGGTTGAAACAAACCCGAGCCCGGTCCTCCCTCAGAACGGCCCGGCCCGGCTTGACCTGTGAACGGGCCCGGGCCCAATCCGGGTTTTCAGGCATCGGGCCTTTTGGTGACCGATTGAACAGAACATAAAACAATCCAGTGACAAGATTTTTATCTAGGAAAAAGGTGTCTAGCCCTCTAGCCCCTCCATAGTCTTTTATTTCTAAAAAAAATATACATCCGTTTATTAAAAGTATATATTGCTAAAAAAAATGAAATATACACATATTAGATAAGGCCAGATAAATTCACACGTCCATAAAAAAAAGTTGATTAAAATCTTATAGTTGTACATAGATAAGTTAGTAAAAGTTCTATATAGTAAAGAAGGGAATCTATATATATCAATGGATTAAAATATAATTAATCATTTGAAAAAAAATATATCCCATACCTAATCCAAAGAAAAATGATGCATTCAGCCTCCAACTCTTTTGATTTTTCTTAAAGTATAAACTCGTTTAATTAAGTGAAGTGTATAATATTATGTGAAGTGTATACTAACTATTAAGCAATTCAATGCATTTTTTCTTAAAGAAATGAATTTTTTTAATATTTCACATATTGTACATTTGTACTAGTGGAATATTGTATTGGGACTGTAAACAGAATTATAAAACAGATTGAATATATCTGCGCCGCTAACTCAAAACACATCATATGTCTCGCCTATATATTCTCAAACACAAACAACTAATACAATAATAAATTTTCATCTAAATGTTTGGAAAGTTGTGATCCACTTAGAGTTGGCCTTGGGGGTAAGCAACTAAGGCTTTGCCTAGGACCCCTACCCCAAACAGGGTCTTAAATCCTTAAAACTGTTTGAGTATTTTTAGGATTAAGATTTAAATTTTTTTTTAAATCATCCATATATTTATTTTTATCTTTTTTTTAATTTCTGATAACTTATTTAAATTTTTTTCCATTTTCATAGGAATTAGTTTTGCATTTAAATTTACAAGGAATGTAATATTTTCATGAAAAGATCTCATATTTTAAGGAATTTTTTTATTATCCATTAAAAATGTAACATTATTTTTTTTTGTGTTTACTTTTCTTTTTTCTTTTTTTAAAGATTAATTATTTATTACTCATTATATTTTTTTATTATTTTTGGGGCCCTATTTCATGAGTTTGTCTGGGCCATTCTCATTAAATGAATCTCACGGTGGGCTTTGGATCCACTTCTTATTCTTCATTTGTACTTAATTAATTTCTCAAGGTGAATGGAACGACATAACTATAATTTTCACTTTTTTTCAGTGAATGACAATTTTTTTTTTCTAATTTCCATGAATTGTTATATGAATCAGGTGTACTTAGCTATGACTTAAAAAAGAGTTTTATTAGCACCACCCCTCACTTGGCGAGGTGGTTGAGATGCATCCTGGTGGGTAGAGGTGTAAAACGGGCCGGGCCGACCGGCCCGGCCCGCCAACTGGGCTAAAGGGTTAACCGGCCGGCACGGCATGGCCCATTTCATGTAACCATGCCGTGCAGGCACGGCACGGGCCGCAGGGGGCTGGCCCAGCACGGCCATCCGTGTTGCCCGGCGGGCCGCTGTGCCGTGCCGTGCTAGCCCGGCGGGCCAAACGGGTCGTGCCCATTAACGGGCCAACGGGCTGGCCCATTTAAATGCTCATTTTTTTTAATGTTTTTAAAGTTTAATATTTAATTCCATGTTTAATTTACTAGTTCCTTTAAGTTGAAAAATAAAAAAATATACATAAATCATTGATGAAAATTGAAAACTAAAAGGATTAAGAATACAAATATTTATTTGATTGAATATTGAATTTCTTGAGTACATGAACAATTAAACATTAATTAAATAAATGAAAAAATGAATAAAAAATACACAAATAGTGCATTGATGAATAAAAATAAATTGTACAATTCTTAAAAAATACATTGACAAAAACAAAAAATTTAATATAACATAAAAAAAGAGTGATAATTTCATTACTATAGTTTTTAATACATATAAACTAGGTTGACACCTATTAAAACTATTAATCACTTGCAACACACCTTCCAAAAAATTAAAAAATACAATAATGAGAATATTTAATACATCCTAACTAGGTTGTCACCTTTTTGTCACATTACGTGGAGGTGGGACCTGCGGCACAAACCGTGCCGCGGGCCCAACGGGCCGTGTCAGAAACGGCCCGCGGGCCGGGGAGCAGGCCCAGTCCGCGTCGCCACCCAAACGGGCCGGCCCACGGCACGGTCCGTGTCGTGCCGCGTCGGCCCGTCCTGTTTGACACCTCTACTTGTGGGTGTACTAACCTTTATTGGACCTTGGTTTGTGGGCCTTGAGTCATGTTGTTGCATTCATTTTTTGTGGGTCTTCCTACCAAAAATAAAAATAAAAAACAAAGAGTTTTATTAGATATCCTGAATGGACTTCTTGTAGGTGACAAGCCATTGACAATACCATTTTGAATCTTCTGAGTCACATGGGTCAGGTTATAAGTAATATATCATTGGATGGATAGAACAAACATATAAATAACTTACGATCTTCACAATCAAGTAGGGGTGGCCAAATGGCCCGCGAGCCTGGACCCGGCCCGGGCCCGGACCTTCCATAGGGCCGAGCTTGGGCCTTGGTAAAAAAATCCAAAGCCCGGCCCGGAAAAGCCCGCCCGTAGGCCCGGGCCCGGCCCGGTCATGGGCATTAAAGTTTTTTAAAAACCCTCCCCAACGGATATTTTTTGAAACCCTCCCAAACGGCTATATTGGTATCAAAATTTAAATTTCAAAATTCACAAAAACACTATAAATACCCCATAACCTTTCAAGTTTCAATCACTTATCTCTCATACTCTCAAACTCTCTGAAGTTGCTCTACGAAGTTCAGGTGGAATTTTTGTGTTCTTTGCTAAATTATTTGATCAATCTCTCTGAAACGCTGTTCTTCTTTCTTAGATTATTTATTTCAATATTTTTTAAATTACAATAACCGACAGTTCTGCAGATAATTCTTTTAGAGCTGATGCTGAAAATCCATCAGTTGGTTCCCCTGCTGTAGATGAAGTTGGTACCTCCAAACCAAAACGAAAACCTTCAGCTGCTTGGGACACTTTCGACAAGATAAGTGTTCAAGATCCTACAAAACCTGCGGGATATTTCAAAACAGTTGCTAAATGTCGTTTTTGTGGTAAGGAATTAACTACTAATTCTTGTAGTGGCACTAGCCACTTAATTAGACATGCTGCTGAATGTACCCGTAAAATTGTTGGATCTAAATTTCAATCACAATTAAGTAGATCTTCGACTAGACAATTGTTAAATTATAGTTTTAATCAAGTTGTTGCTAGAAGATAAACTGTGAAATATATAATCAAGTCTGAACAACCATTTTCAAGGGTTGAAGATCCTGATTTTGAAAAGTGGATCCAAAAAGCTTTTGGTCCTCAATTTCAACCAATTTCTCGCAACACAGTTAAGAGAGATATCGAAAAATTATATGCTGAAGAGAAGACAGATTTATTTGTAACCCTTAGTAATATTCCTGGAATAATTTGTTTAACTTCTGATTTATGGACTTCTAACCAACTGGATATTGCAGAAAAGTTATATTTCACTAACAACTCATTTCATTAATGCAAATTGGATATTGCAGAAAAGAATTATTTGCTTCTCCGATCTTGATGCCCCCCATACAAGACAAGCGATGGCAACTAGTATCATCAACCAACTTTAAAGTTGGGGTATTTATGAGAAAATTTTTACAATTACTTTAGATAATGCTTCTTCTAATGATGTTTTAGCTAGGTTCCTAGAAAGATGCTTGCCTTCATGTACAACATCCAAATTACTACATGTTCGTTGTTGTTGTCATATACTCAATCTTATTGTGCAAGATGGTTTAGAAGTCGTTAAGCCATTTATTGAGCGTATAAAATAATCTTTCAATTATATTTTTTCTTCTACAAGTAGATATCAAGAATTTCGTCAAGCATGTAAAACTGCAGGTCTTAGAAGTAGAAAAATACTGACAGATGTTAGACATCGGTGGAATTCTACTTATTTGATGATTGAAGCAGCTCTTCCTTATAAAAATGTTATTAGTACATATTTGTTACAGAAAAATTATGATGATGAAATTAGCCTTGAAGATTGGGCATGCTTAGAAATGATTAGAGATTTATTCAAAGTTTTTTATAATGCTACTGTTTGTTTTTCTGGAATTTATTATGCTACTTCCAACCAGGTACTACTACATTTGTTTCATATTTGTAATGTTTTTAACCAACATAAAAATGAAGTTGCTTTTGAACCAATTTGTGAAGCAATGGAGGCAAAATTTCAAAAATATTGGGAAAAAATTTCCATCATTTTTGGATTAGCCACTGTTATGGACCATCGTTTCAAAATAAGTGGTCTAGAAATTTTTGTTGAATATATTTATCAATGTTTTAATGGTCCTGATAGTGGTTCGGATTATGAAAATATTGCTCAAATTAATTCTGTTTTACAAGCTATGTTTGAAGAATACAAGTTTCAAAGGGAGAATACTCAAAGACAAAGCGGTCAATTCGATACATCCTCATCACAACAATCGAGAGAAAAATCAGCGTCAGGGTGGAAACAATTCAAGGTGCGACTAAGCACTCTGAACCGGTCGCTTGGTAGCAGTGGTACATCTAAACTACAACGCTACCTTCAAGAACCAAATGTCGAAAAAGAAGACGAAGGGACTTTTGATGTTTTGGCATGGTGGAAGGGGCAAGAAAATCGATTTCCTATTCTTTCTGCTATGGCTCGAGACTTATTAACTGTTCCAGCTTCACAAGTTGCTTCGGAATCAGCATTTAGCACCGGAAATCGAGTATTGAGTGATTATAGAAGTCGTTTACATCCAGATGTAGTTGAGCAGTGCGTGTGCCTACGAGATTGGTACAAAGCACAACAAAGAACTCAAACTATCTTGGCTGAGGAGGCTCTGAAAGACCAATTTGATGATGTTGTAAATTTAAATTGAAATTTAGTTTAAATTTACTTGTATTCTTGTCATTTCTTGAAGGATGGCTTTGGGTAGAGTTGTGCAAATGATAGATAAAATGGGTAGGTGCCAACCTAGTTGGGATGTACTCATTTTATTGTGATGCAGTCATCACCCATAAGCTAATATTCAATCATTGTAATGTTCCATTAAAATATTTTTCTATGAATTTATAGTAGCTATTCAATTAATGTTCAAATATTTCTTGTTGTGAACTTATAATGTGCAATTATTGTGAAGTTATATCAATATTCAATTCAAATATTTTTATTGTTCAAAGTATTTTCAATTCAAGTTATTTAACTTTTTTATTTACTTTATTGTACGTTTTAATTTAACTAAAAAAAATGAAAAAAAAAATGTGGGCCACAAAGCCCGGCCCGAACCTTAAGCCCGGCCCGGCCAGGACTTGGCCCGTTCGTGGCCAGGCCTATGGGCGGGCTCGGGCCTTATTTTGAACTTTAGGCCCGGCCCTGGCCCGGGCCCGAAGCCCCTCAGGCCCGATCAAAGCCCACCTGAAAAAAAACCCGGCCCGGGCAAAGCCCGGCCCATGGCCACCCCTACAATCAAGGCAGTCAACATTTATAAAAATTATATATATTATAATATATACTTACACGTCAAAGACAGATCAGTTATGTTCACCATACAACCGTCTCCGCGTATCAGTTATTTAAACTTTCTTTCACAACATCAACTATGACAATCACATATCAATGATTTCTGCTGTGTTTCTGTCAATTTTTTTTTATTTGATCCATTAATTGACCTCTTTCACATGAGATGAAAAGTGTTGATCAATTTAATCAAAGCTCAATTCACCTGTCGTTTCTATCATTATTAACGTAATGAAGTAACTATAAATATTTATTTAATTTACGCTAAAATATGACAAAACTGTATGCTAATCCAAGGAGGAGTTGTTACATGTGACACGTCACCTAACGAATTATTAGAGATTTCTAATTGAGTATATATTCTACTATGTTAGAATATATTTTATTATGAAAAATAATAATTTATACATTTAATTTAACCAAGTATTTTAATGTTTACAAAAATGTGTATTTATAAGATAGATATACATATTTTAAATAGCTTAAATAATGTGTAATTTGTAAAAGTAATTATAGAAATGATCAAGTATAAAATTTTCTACTAAAAAATGATGCATTTCATATAAATACGACAAAAAAAATTATTGGTAGAAACAGTGGTTTGCAAACTCAGACATTCTTCTCACTCTTTTGTTGGTTGTCCATGTCTGAATGACTTGCATGCCCAATGAGTGTCAACTTTGAAATCTTAAATCTTAAACATCAAAAGTCATTGTTTATTTTTATCCCATGGAGAACGGATTGGTGTCACAGGCAAATTTAAATTTATAAATCATTTACAAAAATAATAAAAATACAAAGATAATTCAATTATTTTCTAAATACATTCTGATCATTAGCATGAGAAATAAACGGAAAAACCACTATTAGTTGTCAATGCTGTCAATGTGGCAACAACTATTAGGGTTATTTTCTACAGTTATATAATGGTAAACAGTCTAATTAAACTAAATGGATACTCATACTGGATATACTAAGGATCATTATTATTTTTTTATTAATAAATATTTTTTCCTCGTCAAATCTTTCCTGTTACTATCTTACTAAAAAAACAACGGATCGTTTGGATGTCGACTGAGCATGACAATAATTTAGAGCAAATTGAGGTAACTCCCATGAACAGAAGAGAATAATATAGAAATTCTATTTGGACTCACATTCTTGTCAATTGGGAGCACAACTACAAGCCAACTGCAGGACTTGGATTATTTATCTGCTTTGTTAGGCTGAATTGCACTGGAATAACAAAGGTAACATATTCTTGTCATAGAATAAATTGTAACTCTTTCTTGTGATTCTTGTTAGTTTTTAGTGCATACATCAAACGAAACATTTGAACAAAAAAAATTACAAAAAAAGAAAACAAATAATAGAACATTGGGATTGGAAATATATAAATTAAAAAAAGGGGTAACACGGGCTAAAAATAACATGAGTCACCTCTAACATGTGGGTAGAGATACCCCTTCAAAAATAAATAAATAAACAGATGACTATCTGACACATAGGAGACAGAAAGGGTGCATCAATCAAACCATCTCAAATTTTCAAATTTTAAACCATTAATCTGTCATCAGTCGAGTTCAAAATTATATAAAGAACTATTATGAAGAGAATATAAAAATTTAAAAAAAATGAACTTGAATCAAGTCAATCAACCACAATCATACACAAAGGGCATGCTTGAATTCAAAAGCTCTTGTTTCATTTTTTTTTCAGGTTAATGTTAGCAATTACACCAAGCTAGATATGACCATAAAAACAATGTCAACTATAACCCCCCCCCCCCCCCCAAAAAAAAAAAAAAAAAAAACTAAATAACTGGTTAAAAACAAAAAGTAGACCAGATTTACAGATGTCTGTGTCTGTTGAGTGGGCTTCAGCAGAGCCTCGTGTCTCATGTACATCAATTTGTATGGTATCGCAAAACTGGGTGTCTCAGCCAATTCTACTATCTTCTTCTGTTTCTACAACACACTTCTAATAAGCTGAAAAGGCCCTATATGATGTTCTGACCTCGACAAAATTTCCACGTCATGGTAGTCAATATCCACTGACCAAAAACACAAAAGACTGCCCAATATTATAAAATGTGACTCAGATCAATGCCTCTTTCTCTCGCTGCTTCTAGAACACCGACATCCTTTCCAATTGTCTTAGCCAGGACAAGATAGGATTGCCACAACTTCAATGAGAATGGATAAACTGATACTGCCAGATGATGAAATTTCTCTGAAATGTTCGGAATCTTAAGATAACTCAACAAATGAGCAGCTTCGCACCAAATATATTGTGGTGCTACCGGAGAGGCCTGAAAGATGGAACTGACCAAAAGGGAGCTTGCCCAAAATAACACTGAAGCGGACCCAGCACCAATCGAATCAAGATTTTTAATGATCAGCTTACAAGTTGACAAAGCTAGCTGATAGTTCGCTGGAAGAATTTCCATCAAAGACCCAACAAATTCTACAAGTTCTCTGGTGTTGGTCATCTTTTCAGGCAGAAGGGTTGGGCCATACAGTTCTTTGAGAACTGAATTCATCAGAGAAGAGTCCAAGGAGGTTGGTCCCAAGAGGCTATTCACCAACTGCCGAATTCTAGGCTTCTTGATGTTTCCGAGGAATGTTCTAGATAATGGCTCCAAGAATGCAGAAGAACGGACGTCTCTTAAGTAACTGAGAATAGCTCTGACTGCATGACCATGTGAAACATCCTCTAAACACTCAGAACCATCAAAGAGAGTAAATACGGCATGTTCTCTCATACAGTGCTTAAAATCCTCAGGAGATGTGATTTCCAATGCTCTATCCATGGCTTGACGAGCACCATCTTTATCCTTCTGCAGTAATTTAAGAAGAGAGAGATTAATCAATCCAAACAACTCATCTTTGGAGTTGGGATGGAAGCAAAACTGTGTATTTGTAGATGAAGGTATTTCTGGTGAACTTTGTGAAACATCCTCCATATCACTTGATTTTCTGTCCAGAAAACCATGACCTTGACAATATGAATCATACCACCGCATCATCAATTTTTCAGCAGCACTGACTGTCATACCCTCTAGAGTGTGTTGTGCGTATTGGTTCCAGATTGCCTGAATGCCAGGAATTTCTTTTGGCCAATTAAGCAGTGCTTGTTCAAACACTTCAGAACCAGCATCCTCCACAAAATCATTCTCCAAGCGAGCTGATATAAGAATAATCTCAGTACAAGATGGATATAGCTTCCTGTATTCAGGTATCAGCTTTGTCACGTATTCTAATCCTTCTAGTCTTGCTACACAATTAACGTGGCTCACAGCCAGAAAGTGTCCTGATCTAACAGAAATTTCAGAGTCCTTTTGAAAGGTTACATTGTCAGTTCTCAGGCCTATGGTATCCATCACTGTTTTCATCAATTCTAAAGCATACTGCTTCACATCAGTACTGAGTTGAATAGAAGGCCACTCTATGTCAAAGGGAAGATCCTTCTCGAATTCAAACTTTTGCAGAACTACTTCAGGTAATTTCCTATATATCATTACATATATACAAGAAACCCACAAGACACATTTGTCGGGTGTTGTCAGGCACGGAAAGATATCTGAGGGCATAGTGTGACCTATGTTTTTAGAATTTGTAGCTGATGAAAGAAGGTTGTTGATCTTCAGAAGGGCCTTCTCCACATTCCCAGACATGCAGAAACAATCGATCATCTGCAAGAAAATGTCCAAAATGCATGCACTGGTGTGCTTGCTTGTCTGATCAAGAGTGCATGCCCTGCGGCAAAATACAGACAATGCAGTCTCATATGCATCCATCCGGTCATTAAGGCATGCCCTACTGTTGACGAACATGAGCCAGAGTTCATAGGAACCTTCATTATATTTAACCTGAAAACAAAATACAATAACAGCCAATTGTATTCTCCTCACCTCAGATAAGTACCGAATAATTCCTGACTATCTTATCTAATCCAACATGTAACAGTCAAATTGACAAATAAAAGAAACGCAATGCAGAAGAAGGCACACAATGGGCGAAGGTGCTTCTTAAAATGCAAACAATTTCATTTACGTGATCCAAAAAGGACATTCAAATAAGTTAATAGCAGTTTTTTAAAATCGATATAGATTAATGGCTCGAACCCTGGCAGGAGAAATATCAAATGGTTTATCATTCCATGCAAAAGCACTAATCTAAGAAAGAGAAATAAATATCAAGATCTAAATTTCATTCACGCGATCCAAAAAGGGTGTTAAACTGGGTTCCAAATAGCATGTAAAAAAAATACAGGAGGTTAAAGGCATGAACATCAAACCTTGGCAGGACAAGTTTTAAATCGTTTACCATTTACTATATGTAAGGATGATAAAATGGTTAGCAAAACTGCTTTAAGAAAGGGAATTAAATGATAAGGTCCAGGAACCAGATCAAAACAAAAATAAAAACATACCGCATCAGAAAACATATCATCCTTCCCTATCCTCTTCTCCTTCTCATAGTAGATGTGCAGATAGACGGGCCATAAAGATATGCAAGTTGGATCTGCCTCAAGAGCTCGTGAAAGCACCATCAAAACCTGTTAAAACAATTTTGCAAACAAGAGAAGCTAACTAGCAAGAAGATTTAGAATTAAAAATGGGCATTTTAACCAAATCAATCACGACTATTAACTTAATTACCGAAATAATCATATTTTTCAAAATATTACCAAACTAGTCATATGACCAGTCAAACCCGTCATGTCAGCAATTTTTATTTTTTTTTAATCTACACGCTAAAAACGCCAACGATGTGGCGTTTTGGGTACTTGTAAATTTTTTTTGACATATTCTTCTTAAACGCCACCCTTGTTAGCGTTTTAATCCTGGAGGACCAGTAAAACGCCAACCCCAGTGGCGTTTTGCGTATAAATTCACACAAAACGCCACTGGGGTTGACATTTTATTTATTTATCAGTAAAACGCCACTCGGAGTGGCGTTTTGACACTTCAAAAAATTTCCACACCCAACCAGAGCCAATGGAAAATTACTACAGGTGAAAACGCCACTGGCAGTGGCGTTTTACTCTAATTTAACCAGATCCGGGTCCGGATCCGTCCCAATTGATTTCACTTAAAACCCCCCTTTTGTGACCCCCTTCTCCCTTACCCGACTTCAACCCTTCAAGTCCCAAAAACCCTAACTCTCATCCCCTCCAAACGCACTCAAAAACTCCCAAATCAGCCCATCATTTTCGCATTTTCTTTCCCCCAACTCCATCCCTTGTTGGTTGGGCTTCTCAAATCCGATGCGAGCCCATCTTAGCCACCTGCTGCTCAGGTTTTTTTTTGCTCTTGTTCTACAATAGAAGGATATCATAAAGTGGTTTTGCGAAGGGGGTCACAAAAGGGGGGTTTTGAGTGAAATTAATTGGGACGGATCCGGATCCGGATCCGGTTAAATCAGAGTAAAACGCCACTGCCAGTGCGTTTTCACCTGTAGTAATTTTCATTGGCTCTGGTTGGGTGTGAAAATTTTTTGAAGTGTCAAAACGCCACTCCGAGTAGCGTTTTACTGATAAATAAATAAAACGTCAACCCCAGTGACGTTTTGTGTGAATTTATACACAAAACGCCACTGGGGTTGGCGTTTTACTGTTTCTTCAGGATTAAACGCTAACAAGGGTGGCGCCTTAAGAAGAATATGTCAAAAAAAATTTACAAGTACCCAAAACGCCACCTCCGTAGGCGTTTTTAGCGTGTAGATTAAAAAAAAAAAATTGCTGACGTGGCGGGTTTGACTGGGTCATATGACTAGTTTGGTAATATTTTGAAAAACATGATTATTTTGATAATTAAGTTAATAGTCGTGATTAATTTGGTTAAAATGCCTTAAAAATGTATATGAATTATGATTGTTGCTCAGGTGACTGCACATAAAAACTGCATCATATCCTTCCATGGTTGCAGATGTATTATAAATTAGGTGCAAATATAACCTTCTTCTTCCTCTCTGGTACCAACGTTTGATTGAAAAGATTGAGTGCCAGCTCCAAGGACTGTTCAGAATCAGCTAGTCCTTGCTTGAGTTGTTTCTAGGGGAGACATGACATAAAAGTTAAGAAACAATAAAAACACAAGAAGAACATTTCTATAGTCAAAGGACTAAGCAATAGATAAAAGAGTTTAGAAAATCGACAACGTCTGAAGACTCTCATTCCCAATTCTTTGCTTATAAAAAGAAACAGCCACTGAAGAAAGATAGACATCCTAGGTTTCAGAAACATGAGCCAACTGCAAGCTGGAAAGATTAATAACATGCAAGACAAATTCATAAAATGTGAAGACACTATGCAAAAAAAATCAAATCACTAAACCAAATAACAGAAAATCAAAGGATTGTTCAGCCTTCATATAATTAAAAAAAAAACATTCGGCTGATACCCAGCCACAAAAATATTTTGAGAAGCAATGGATTAACTTGCTGAGGTTTAGAAAGCATGATAAGATAAAAGTAAAGAAAATAATGGAAATGTGAACAGCAAACCATTGTAGCAGATTGATTCTGAAAAGAAAAGGAGAGCCGATCCCAACCATCACAGTCCTCAGCATGATTAGCACCACCATGCAAAAATAGGGAATCAAGAGGGAGAGTTCTCTGAACACAGAAAGGTAGAGCGAGGAAAGCGCAGAACTCCTTTTTCCAGTATTGCCAAATAGTCCGGGCTAGCACAGACCCAAATGAGTGTGAAAAAGTAGCTTCTATAAGATCTGAACCGATGTAGTAAGTTGGAATTGATAAAGTGCAATGACGGGGTCCAAGAGAAAATCTGGATGCACCACTACATTTCCCATGAATTGGTTCACACACTTGACAGTCTGCAGCAATTGTAACTTTCAGATGCTATTTTAAAAAGTCATAGCATTCATTATCTTTAAAACTGAATAACATGCTTACCAGAATTACCAGGAAAACTAATCTTCTTGTTATTTCCCTGTGAGTAGTCTTTGGCATGTTGCCATGAACATTTATCGTCATTACACTTTCCCCGAAGCTCAAACATGCAAATAGGCCACAATGGATCAATTGCAAACTGGCAATCCAAATATTCACAATTTTCTGTTCTTGTATATCTCATGATGGTGTTTGGTTTTGGGATATTATAAAATCCAAGATCAATAACCCTTTCCTCTGAAATGTGGCCCTCTTCACCAGTCAGCTGTCTCTTACAAGATTCATTAAACACAAATAATGCGTGCTTGCTCACAATTTTCAGGAATGGAGACAGCACACAGTGAATGATAGGAGTTTTGGTAGAGAAATACTGAGAACTGCTGTTGTCATGATTGGCCTCCTAATGGACTCATCACGACCATGGAGATCTTTATCAATACCTAAACAGAAGCAATTTTTCATCAATCTATACAATATAATAATACGTTAAATTAATTGTTAAGTAACAGAGCAGCATGATTGCAGACCAGAAATAGATATGGTGGATGCAAATAATTAGATCAAGGTAAATATCACAGCTGAATTTCCAAATAAAAGTTGGCATATTCAGATTATTCTAAAAGACTAAAGAGCTAGTGCATAGAGGGACTGAAGGAGAAAAGTCCTAAGAAACAAATATTCCTAGAGTATGAAGATCTTGAGTGATCACTTGGCACAGTGAAGGCAAAAGGCATTCAAAAAATACCAAAGTCACACATGAATTCTCCAGATGCAAATTAGTAATGCCTTTAGATAAATGTGGTATATGAGCACGGTATGGAAAAATTACAAAATCATGCACAAAATGAAAGCATAACTAGCAAAAACTAAATAACTTGGTGGCCACATAATCATCTTTGGTCAGCATAGGTGAACCATGGACAGCCTGGTAAGGGTTCTGCTGATGAAGAATCCTTGAAGGTATTCCTCTCCAAGAAACACTATCATACGATCAAAGATTTGCTGTAATCACAGCCAAAAGTATTCTCCACATAGATTTTGTACCTTTGAAAGAGAGATCCATTCCATGTAAACCATATATCCCAACGAGCCACATGGGAAATAAGGCCTTGAAACTTGGCTTCACTGCTTTGATTTCTCTTTTTTTCTTCTCTTCCATACCCACATCTTCAGATTGTTGAACTCACAACTAGTGTCAAGAGCCAATCCAAGCTTTCCCCATATCCAAACATTAAATGGGCACTCAAAGAGGAGATGCTCTCTAGTTTCCCCTTCCCCTCCACACAAATCGCACACACTATCACCATCATCCATTTCAAGTGAATTGATTTATTGAGGACCATGTCTTGAGAAAACAACCGGGTGAAAAATAAAACTTCAATGGAAGGCATATGCCCCCAAATTTGATTGGCAAACCTGGCGGTGGGTAGTTCACAGTGACTATGTTATACACACAAGGCATCAGAACAGTGAGCTTCAATATATTAATTTAAATGTGTAGATGGGCAATTCTATAACTTCTTGGAGCCCTAAATGAACGCATTCTTATCATCTGTTTACATAGAACCTCTAACAACCATCATCTTTGCTCTCTCTGGGACAATGCACTGTGATTGACCAATAACATTAAATATCTAATTTATCCATTCACTCCCATCATCATCGTTAGCTATCTCCAATAGCACTGCAACTTTAATCTAGTAAATGCGCAGAGGGGGAAGGCAACAGCTTCTTGAGCCTTGACAGATCCCATTCTTATCCTCAATCCACACAGAACCCCTAATAGCCATCACCAGTTTTGCTCTCTTCGACATTTTTTTAAAAGAAAAGATAGGAGCTCCTCACGAAAAAAAAATACTCGAACAACATGGAGACAAGGAATCTCCAACAATGTTCTAAAAAGCGTTAGCACTAGCCGGGCGGTTGAAGGGGAACTAGGGATTAATCGGCTAGGCGGAGATTAATCGGGGATTAATCGGTTAATACAAAATAATACATACATGTATATATATATGTGTGTATAATACCTAAATGTTGAAAAAATGAAATAAATTAAAGAAGATAAATGACCTGGCACATAGATATTCATGAAGAGAATCTATAATTATCACATAGATAAATCATGAAGAGAACATAAGTAGAATCATACAAATAATCATGAAGAGAAAAATATATAAGTGCATCTATGACTTAGATAATACTTAACTAATAGGTGCAACTATAACATACTACATAGATGATAAAAGAAAATGTCAGCAATTAAATAATCCAAAAAAAATTTGATTTTTGTATGCAACAAAAAATTTTTTTTAGGCTGACTAGTCCCGCCTAGGACCGCTTTTTAAAACACTGATCTCCAAGAAAAGAAAATTAAAGAGAGCCAATCCAAATCATGACAGCCTATAGTTTTTTTAAAATCCAAATCATCCAATTCTCATCCAACTACCTTCATTATTGTTTGCTCTCTCATTCATAATTCTATGACCCAGTGAATAAGCAACTTCGCCACTCTCTCTCTGAATTAATGTTGTAAAAATTATACATCCTTGGTGTGTTGCATTTGTCAAAACCCTTCATTGAACTATTGATTTCAACTCGTTTGGCCATGTTGAACCCATAGTTGTCTGGGCGGTTAGGTGAGCCTAGGCACGCCTAGGCATGCCTAGGCAGTGCTTAATTACATTTGTATGTTATCAAGATTTTGCATATAATACATATATAAAATCAGATATAATCAGCCAGTACATTAATTTGACATATGTAAATTAAATTATAATATTATAGGGAATTATGACAACATAAATTTTTTACTGTGTTACT
This sequence comes from Acorus calamus, assembly GCA_030737845.1. Lineage (NCBI taxonomy): Eukaryota > Viridiplantae > Streptophyta > Magnoliopsida > Acorales > Acoraceae > Acorus > Acorus calamus. The sequence continues at coordinate 2,291,188 of CM060864.1, read as the reverse complement.
ATACATTAAAAAACAAATAGTGAGTGATGACAAAAACATAAAGTATTAAAAAATAATTATAATAATAATAGACCTTTCTTTATGCCATGAGTATGTGACAATATTAAAATAACAATAAATAGTCATTGAAGTATAGATAATTTAAATGGTGAGGGATTCCATGCATGGATGACAAGCAGCATAGAAAAAAATTTAAAAATAACCATCCTTTCTTTTTTGACACATGTGAATCACATCAGTCAAAAACTCTCTAAAGAAAACTCATCACACATAAATAAAAGGGGGGTTTTAAAATAAAAAAGAGTAATATGTGAGAGTAGAACAACAAAAAAATCAGATAAATAAAAGGGGGGATTTTAAAAGAGCCTAATATGTTAGGCGTATGAACGCCTAGGGCTTTCCAGCCCGCCTACAACTATGGTTGAACCAAGGCTGGTTTAGTCAATTTGGTTCTAGTGAAGTCGAACCAAGCAACAGGATACTCAGCTAGGCTCAATTTGTTTACACCCACCTCCACCAACAAAAAAGATATCACATGCATAACAACCCATTGCAATTGCTCAATCAAAATGAAAACAATCTACTCATGCGTGTATCATACGATGCTCATTTCAGTTCCACATTGGGAAACGTGAAACTACAGTTACCATTCCCTCTAGGCTTTCAAAGCACTGATATGCAAACATCCAATTAATTTTCTATTTTTTTTCTTGGAGTTGGGGATAAAGGTTGAAGAAGCACATCAACTCAAAACTTCTATAGAAGAAACCAGAATGACACACTCTGAAGCAAAAGGGAACAAAGGAGGGGAACAGCTCAACCTCTGGAAAAGAACAGAAAAGGAGGGGAAGCAAAATAGATCATCTTTCCAACCCAAGTATATGATATGTGAAATAAATTAATTATCCATTCATCGATCAATCTGAAAGAGGAGAAAGAATAGTGCAATTGAAAAAAAATCCATGTGGTTAATTTACAGTGGGCATCATTCACTGCAACCAATTAAGCAAACTTGCCATGAGGAAAAAAGATGATATACCTGCAGAAACAGTTGATTGATGATGTACTCCCACCTGGATTCGTTCATCAGATGAAGCAGAGGCTGTTTCAGGACTCATATTGGATTTCTTACTTGACATACCAGCATCATCTGTAAAGTCAACACTATGTGCTGCTTCAAAGCTTGGACCAGTATTTCTGGAAGGAGGATTTCTAGTTCTACCTAGACGTTCAAACAATGTGGACCTTAAAGAAGCTTCAAGAAGTAAAGAATCATGAGACCTTGTCCCTGACTCATCATTCAAACCAAGTGTTTTCTCTTCAAGATTTTTGTCATTCCCTTCATATATGAATCTGGATCGAATAGATCTGTTATGGGATGGAAGTTCTTCTTCTCCGCTAGTAGACACATTCAGATTGTTTGAAGGAGAATGTGCTTCCTTTGGAACAGCAGCATCATTACAAAGAGCTAGATTTTCAGTATTAGCATAATGTTCACAGATTTGGTTGGACCCAGCATCACATACTTTGGATTGAACATTAGATATGCAAACAAAATGATCCAAAACACGGGTCCCATCATGAATCTGGTGATTTAAACTAAGTGGTAGGTCCGCATTGGTATTAGAAATCCTTCTCACAGAAGCATACCCAGGTTCTCCATCATTTTGCCACCTTGAAGGCCACAATGAGCTGGAATTCTCTGCAATAGTTGCCCGAAGCTGTGCAGAGATCAATTCTCTTTTCTTATATAGTCTGGTGCACCGATTATTTGCTTCAATCAAATCCCTCTGTGCCTTACGTAAGGCTGCCAAAGCACGCCTTTCTTCAAACTCACATTTATGCCTCATCTCCTGTGCTTGTTCCAGTTCCTTGTCGCACAACTCTTCAAGCTCTGATAAAGATTGTATATTCATGCTGTTCTGTTCCAGAAGTTCAATTGACATGTATCTCTATTAGGCTCATTCATACAGATATGTCTTCCAAAGGTTGTACAGAAGTATACAGAATGAAGAATTATGCAACAATGACTAGTCTTGTCCTGAAAAAATCTTGGCTTACCTCAAAGTGACTCGAATTGCCTTCAATAGCATGGCCTATAGGCCCCTCAAACATACCACTCGATGTCTTCTGAGCGATTTCCACGACAGACATGATTTCGGCATTTCTAACCGAAGCATGCTGGCACAATGATTTGCTTGGAAACAAATTATATTCTTCAGTCCACCCCAGTATATCAGGTTGATTGGATACTCCAGAGTTCTGCAATGTCAGGAAAAACAAAGCGGCACTCCATAAAGGTTAGAATATAAGGGACCTTTGATCTGGTCAAATGGTAACTTTAAATGGTAAATAGAGACATACAACTTTTATGCATCCAAAATGATTGTAGACAATCTCATTTGACAAAGATATGAGAAGATATTAGAATATAATGCTGTGTGTTTCTTAAGTATTAAACCCCTAATAATGTCAAGGTCTTCCATACACGAATGAGATATAAAAATCACAAGGCAGCATTTATCCTACATATTTAATAAGCAAAAATCACCCCTGTCAGCGGTTGATACTAATAGAAACATGCATGCAAATTTAGTAATATAGAACTTGGAAAAGCACACTAAATTATAGAATAATATGAAAATGGTACAGAAAACACGCAACAGAGTGTAGGCACACAGATCTTAGTCTTACCGAGGATTCTGGCTGATATTGTCAAAGAAATCATGATCACATAAATACATATATTTGAATGTGCTAGGCAGTAGATCCAAGTCATTTCTCATAAATACAAAGATTCTTCTCTGAAAAAGTGAAAAACAGAAGATTTTATTCAGAACGAATGAATCTGCTACGATGATCTTGCCAACCACACTTCCAGGAATCTCCCATCCTTGAACACCTTAAAGTTAAAATCGACACAACCTGTTTCTCCCTAATTTGGATTTAGCAACTGAATTCTTTGTGGTACCAATGGCCTATTTCTCTTCTTACGGCTCCAAGAGGTGGAGTTAAATCTAGCAGAAGAGGATACGGTGAATTGGAAATTGGCCCCTCAAGCCAGTTTGATTTTTTACCAAAAGTTGAAAAAGCATCCACCCCAAGACTTTCCCACCATTTGAACACTCACCCCCATTCGATGCTTTATGTGGTTGCTTATGGTTGCTAAGGCTCTTACAAAAGCTAATCCGAAGAAATGGGCACATGATGTGACGGGACTAGTGACTTTTGTGAAGGGTTGAGGAAATAAGAGATCATCTCTTCTTCGAGTGTCTGTTTAGCGCTCGATTTTGGGAAAATGTGGGATTGTCTCTTGGTTTCCGATGTTCTTTTACGGATCTAGAAGGTATATGGAAATGGTTCGGAAGAGACACAAGCGAAGTGATAGTAGTACTCTAGCCAAGTTCCAATTGCTTGTCCCTCACACAATATGTTGATGCATATGAAATATATACTACAAACGCATCTTCCAACACAAGAGGTTTTACATAGAGAACACTTTGGTGATGATCACTACTCTCCTTCGAAGCTGGGTCATCATGATTCTAGGTGTGGAGATGGCTTCCATCATTATGGGAAGCATGTATTCATCAATATCATTTGAAATTGAACTACATGTTCATCGATGGAATTGAACTTCGGACACTCACAATACAACATGATAAATCAATCGAAATTTGGGGTTCATGTAAGGAATGCCGAAATTACTGCCAGTCTGCCACCAATACAATAACGCAAGATCAAAGGAGTTAACCCCTAGATATTATTATATTGGGGCAATTTCCTTTCTAAATTTCAAAATCCATGCGACAAAGTGGAAGGAGCCCTCGCGATAAGAAAAAGAGTGTACATGAATCTTTAATTTGGAGACAGTAATTTGAGAAGACTTTCTAGAAAAACAAGCACAGTTTGCATCAGAAAATTTATAAAAGAGGCTCTTACTGTCATACATAGTGCAATATAGAAAAAGTATATAGTAGAACTGACCGCTGTGCCGATGGTCATATCATGCTTCAGATACAACTTAGATAATTTTCACTATGATAGTTATGAAGTATGAGGTCAGCTGCACCAATAATGATGGAGACAACTGAAAATATCCTCATGGTAATTACAAAACGACTGGGGAAAATAGAAAGGCATGATGCATGACTAATGCCAGTGTTTTTCAAACTCACCAAATTTTCAGTTGAAGGAATTTCTACTTGATTAATTGTTTTCTCCATCACGCCAATTGGAGGCTGCATTAGCCTTGTGCTCTGGTTCACTTCATTAGGACAATAAGATGGCGTAGAATAATTTTCTGAATGATTTCCAGGGTAAGGAATGCCACCACCATCGATGCCGCTTTTCCCCTCCTCGGATCTTGCAAGTGAGTTTGGTAAAATAGAAGCTGAGTTATTAACAAAGGGTGCAGAAATTTTGCCATCGTCTCCTCTAGTGATCACATGACCAGATGAAACAGACGCATTACCATCAGCCTTCCCTACCCACTTATCAAGTATTTGATTTCCCGTGCCTGGAAGAAATTCCTCAGTGCACTGGCTACCAGACATTGGCTTTTTCACCTCAAAACAAATCAAACTTCCTGCCATCTGCTTACCAGGCTCTGACGATGATTTTGTATTGGGCACTTGCAGTTGCGGCATACCATCAGCCATCTTACCACCAGTTCTCAAATATTTATTCTCTCGCTCATGAGGTGCTGATCCTCTCATTTTAGCTGTCTTGGCATCTTGCTCTGTGACATGACAATCCCCATATGACGTAGATCTCTTCTCCTTACCTGGTGGCATGGTAGACTTGTTTTGAAACTTTAGTTCACTTTCTCTTTTTGCAATTTCTTGGCGTAAATCGGCCACTTTGCTATCTGCTAAAGAGACATCTCGGACGTATACGTTGTCCTGTGTTGCTGAAGCCTTACTGACATTATCATGCTTTTGAAAACCAGGTTTCTTCTGAGACGAAGAGAAACCCAAGCCCATTATACTAGAAGTCATACGCGATACAAAGGGATGGCTTGATGAAACTCTCTTTTGCATCACCTTCATTTGCCTAACTTCTGCTGGTGGCGCAGTGACTGTTCTAGACATATTTCTTGGGGGTGCACTTTCTTTGACTTCAGAAGTTCGTTCTGGCATATTCTCTTCTTCAGAATCAGTGTCAGAGTCTTCATCCGAGAATCTTATCACAAGGTCATCGTTCGAGCCTAAAGACATTGGCCTATTAGGAGCGCCAATATTTCCTAATTTTGATGCCACCGGTTTCAGCTCAGAGTGTTTATTGTAATGACGAACAGCAGGAATATGAAACTGTGTATCAAGCAGGGTTGGACCACCAGCACGTACAAAATTTCCTATGCAAACAAAACAAAAAATTTTAACAAGTTATCCATATTTGTGGCATTTGAAACACAAGTGCTGCAATCATGGTTAATCAATCATTCAATTAAACAATCCTTGGGAAATCTGTACAAAACAATATGGAATATCAAAACCTATAAATAGTGAGAGAGAGAATTCTATGAGTAATTCTTGCTCGAGTAAAATTTTATCACTAAATGGTGTATTGACACAAACAGAAAAGCACATTCAAGTGTTCAGAGAAATGCCTGAAGCATCAACAATCAGGTGAAGCAAATAACTGTTTTGCATTGACAAATAACAGATATAGACATTGGGTTAGCAAACATTCTCTTGAATTGCTAAAACCGAAAAAAAAAATTATAATTCACAAACAACAATATGGAACATTTTATCATCAGACGCACAAATATGGATCTACTCAATGCAATGTACATAAAACTATAGAATCAAGTATTCTCATGCGAAGGAAAATTAAAATAACCGGAATTCAAAGTCCGAGCACGCTTGTTCCCCGCAGAGACACCAGCGTCGGCGGACTCCACCGAATGGACGGTGATCGTCGACGGAACCTCCACTCGAGCGGCTGTAGATGCCGCCGCTGCCTAACCAATCAAAACAGACGAAATTTACAGATTCGTAAACCACAGACATCCATTAACACATCTACGACCAAAAATCGTTGAAAATGAAACGATGATCTCGAGATAGGAAAACAAGGATTCAGAATTGTTTACCTCCGAAGAAGACGAAGAGAGCTCCCCTTCTTCCTTGGAGGTCATCGTAGACTTCCTTTTCAGGTTCGAATTAGGGTTTCCGGCGGCGGCGGCCATGGAAGCCATGGCTTTCGCCCGAAGCTCTTCGATCTTCTCCATCGTCTCTTTTTTTTTTCTTTTTTTCTTTTTGTCCGTGTTAGTGCAAAATCGGAATTGAAAAGAGACCGTGTTTTATTTGCTGACACATTTACGTGTTTGCCACTGCTATAGTGCTATCCACAGGTCTTGCGAACCGGCAATCATGATTTTTGACCGTCCAATAGACGAGGTCCGTTAAACGAACGGTTGAGAAAAACCGGAGAATAATTCTGATCTTTTGATGCGATATGAGGTCAAAAAAAAATAAAACCAAATTTTCTTTTTAACAAAAATTTGCTGTAGGAGTGGATACTTCTGAACATTTTTTAAAAAAAATTAATAAAATAAAATAACAGATGGCCTACCAACTAATTGTTCATTTTTTAGCAAATTTTATGGAAAACACCTAATGCGAATCCAAACAGATAATGATAAATGGAGTGTTTTTTTGTATCATAGTGTTTTATTCACAAAAATCGGCGTTCAAAATGCCCTGAAATAACAAATTTTAAAAATGAACTTGCTTTTTGAAAAGTGAGAGTTTGGAACTTAGGGTATGTTTGCCTCGTGTTTCACGGGCGACGGAGTCGGTGGATGCTAGTGGACTCGAACGCTAAAACAAACGACTTCTCGTCCTTCTGCGTTGACAGCCCAACTCCCCCTTATCATATATGGTTCTTCCTCTTTTTGGCATTTTCCATCTCTGCGAAAACATTAATTCGCCCCAATGCTTCCCCCCGGGTGTCTTGGTACTGTTGACACCCGTGGACGCCAATCTAGACGTACCCTTAGTTCCAAACGACCCTAAAAGGTCCCCAACTTTGAAACCTATGGATGCCGTGGACGCCAATCCAAATGATACTTCTAAAATATCTAAGAGTTTGTTTGGATGTGCGGTTTAGGCACCCACATTTTGACAATCTAGGTGTTCAACGTGTTGAAGAATCATTGTTTTGGTTGCGTTTGAAAACTGTAAAAATAATATCTAGAATAAGCTTTAAATTGCTGTGTGAAAAGGTGTTGATGCAAACACGAAAAATCCTTTCAGATTATGTTTAAATTTTATCGACTTTTTCAACGTCAAATCCAAAATGAGGCGTAAGAAATACATTTTTATCTGTGCATGGTCACACTTCATTGTATTCAATTTTGTGTGCAATTCTAGTGACATATATTATATATTAGACAAAACGTAAATATTTTATACAAATGACTATGCACAATATGTTGAAATATATAATTTATTTTATAAAAAATATACTTTACAAAATAACATATGCGAAGATTTGTACATGGGAATCTCTCTAACAGTGTTTTTTTTTTGTCAAAATCATAACATAGCATGTTCATAGGCTTTATACGAAATTAGTAGTTTATATTTATTATAAATAAGAGATTTTGAAAATACATATATAATTCTTCCAACATATAAATATGGGACCATAGATTCCACTCACCTCTTGTCCTACACATTACACGTTACACGTTAACACACATGCTATAGTTGTAATTTTTATATTAAAGTGATGGTAGCAATTTTTATTTTTTTTGAATTTTTTTTTTAAAAAAAACCCTCATGCTGTCTAACACCTACAGCTTCTGAATCGAGCATTCCATACAAAATGGTTAAGCTATGTCACCCATTTTTAAAAAAAAACCAAACTGTTTTCATGAACAAAATAAATGAACGAGTGAATGATCACTGGCTCAACCATTGTCAACCGAATTTGAATTGTAATATAATTATTATTACTAAATTTAAAAATATCTTAAAAAACCTTTACACAAAATTTTAATATATAAAATTTAAACTTTTATTAGATTTCATATTTTAATAAATGATTAATCATAATTTTTATGAATAAAAATCATTCGATATAATCAACTCGTAGCTAGTTCATAAAAACCGTCGATTCAAGATTGAATATATGTTTTTTTAAAGGCAGACATATGCAACAAATAACTTTTATTATAAAAAAAATTAATAAATGTGGAGGTAAGAGGAATGAAAGAAAAAAAGTGCAAGCAAAACAAAAAGGAAAGACCAAAGGGGAGTAGATGGGACATCTACCCGCCCCAAACTAGCACCCTTCCACAGCCCCAAACTGGTTTTACCAGTTTTTTTGTTATTGGATTTTAAAAATAAATTGAATTGGAATTTAAAGCGAATGAAAGTTTAACCATTTCAATCACAAGTTGGGTCAGGTTTTAAAACACTAAACTCATCTTGAATACGGAATATGCCACAGAATAACTTGAAATATAATAGAATAGAGATATTTTGGTGTTTGGATGCTGTGAATACCCTGAGATTACTTATGTCATAATAAATTAGTATAAAGTGATACATGGATTCCAGTCAACACTTGGAATTAAAAGTTATTCTAGATTATTCCACATAAAGAATATGTGGATTCATTGTTAAATCAACTGTCATCACTACTTATAAACACATGTCAAATCAACTATCATTATTTTTTCACATTTTATAAATTTTTTATCTACATTTTATTTACATTTTATCAAAACAACAAAAAATTTATTATTATATTTTTCAATAAGATAATTTAAAACACAATCAAATACAAAATCACTTATTTCACTGCTATACTTATTTATACTGGTATAGCTATATACCCTAACCCGTTTGGATATAGAATATGATTTATTCTTGGGTATTTATTTATCTGAGTATAAGTGAGTATAAATAAGGATAAAGTGATTTTGTGTTTGATTATGTTTTGAATTATTCTCGTTGGGAATCGTAAGAATAATGTTTTGTTGTTTGGGTAAAATGTGAATAAAGTATAGATAAGAATTTATAAAAGGTAAAAAAGTAATGATAGTTGATTTGACAGGTGATTTATAAGAGGTGGTGACAATTGATTTGACAGTGGGCCCACTTATTCTTTGGGTGGAATAACCTAGGATAACTTTTATTCTAGGGGTTAATTGGAATCCGTATACCACTTTATACCGGTTTATTCTGACACACTTTATCCGGGGTTATCCGAGATTTCCAAACAAGGCTTAAATTTTATCCGGAGTTATCCGGGGTTTATCCCGTATCCAAACGGGGGCTAAAATAAGTCTTGTCAGGGTCGACCAATCATTCATGGCCAACCAGGGACGACAAACTATTTCTGGCCACCCAAAGAGGTGGTTGGGAATTTCTAGACGGCTCCAATCCTGATCCCAAACATATTCACGTGCCCTAAATGCCCCCTTTCGACCCTCATGTGTCCCAATCTCTATCCCAATTTCCTGCATAAAAACCAAACAGTAACGTTCAGATTCTTTATTTTTTTAGACATCATAAATAAAATTACAAATGATTCATTAGATATTTTCTTATATATTAGGAAAAAATCCAAATAATCTCATGTGGATTGTCTTAAAATTCATATAACACATTGATTTTTCTTAAAGTTTATATAACCCCCTAAAAACACATATATAAATTCAAATAACCTTCTAAGTTAAATTTTCGTTGACAGATAAGAAATATTATGTGAATATTTAAATTTTTTTTGTTGATGATGGAAGGACTTTGGCTGATCTTACGATTAAGTTGACATACTACCTTCGCTTGGTCAAGCTAAATATTTAGTTTATTAATCTTCACTGAAAGCACAATATATCAACCCTGGTGAACTCTCATGCGATTCTGACGTGCCTAGAGGCCATAGCCGAATCCTCATATCTTTGCTTTATGGCCCGTTTGAGGTGTGACATAAGATTATTTGCCCTTGATAGCTATATTGGGATAGATAACAATCCATGCTGAATAAGTAAATTTTTGTTTGGTTGTATTTTCTGTTATTCTCATTGGGAAACGTAAAATTGATCTTTTTGTTGTTTGATTTATCTTAAATAAAATAAGGATAAGTGGTAGATAAGAGATGGATAAGAGTTTATGACTTTTTAAATGACAATTATACCCCTGCATAAATTATTTGTGTTTGGGAATAAGTATAAGAGATATGAGTGTGATATAATAGATGTGACAGTTTTTGGAATGTGTGCAGAGAGTGTTAGGTGAGATAAATATTTTAAAATGACAGATAAGGGTATTTTTATCCATTGGCATAGATAAGCCCTGATAAGCAATTTCACCATTTTCTTAGAATAGTTATCAGGCCTTATTCTAGCTTATCCAGACATAACTATCAAGGTTTATTCTTGTCAAACAAACAGCTGTTTGGGGCTTATTCTACTGTATTCTCTCCTATCCACCCTTTATTCTTCACCCCAAACGGGGGGTTAGGGATTGAAGTTATTCAACTTATCAAAAATTCCCTACAATCTATATTACTATATAAAAGGCTCTTAAACCAAAAACCTACCGTTTGACCTATTTGTCCCTGTCAATTCATTCAATCCCATTACAATCCATTCACACCACTTTAATGACAACCATTTTTTCATTTTACCCCTACACTTCTATCCAATTCCAAGAAAATCCATTTACATCATTTTAATCTCATTTATAGTATTTTATAATACATACATTTCATTATGCAACAAATTCATTAATCTATAATTAAAATTGGTTATCATAATATTATTATGATACTCTTACATTTCTACTCAATCCCATGAAAATCTATTTACAACATTTTAATTTCATTTATAGTTTATTATAATACATACATTTTATCATGTAATATATTGATTAATTTATAGTTAAATTTGATTATCATAATATTATTAGGATAAGACATATATTATACATTAATAATATAATTCGCAAAAAAAAATCTCATTTCATATACAAAAACATGATACATTAAAAAAATCAAATATTAATATAATTCACATATATTAATATTTATTTAATTCACACATATTTGATTAGCATTTATTCTATTCACTTGGACTTCTCGACTCTATTAATGCCCCAAATGATCAATGACCCATCAGATCTATCCAACAAAAAAATATAATTCACAGTAATTAAAAATGTAATCCAATAAAAAAACAAACGTATAAAATACTGTTATAAAAAAATATTGCTATAAAAATGGACAAATTCGGATTTGAGCTTTGTGTGAATTTAACAATAGATTTAATCCAATGAAAATCCATTCATATCATTGTAATCTCATCCATAATTTATTCATATTTTCATCATATCATGCATGACATATTAAAATTTTAAGCTTCACATTTCATCATACTAATATGATTACTACTATAGATATATCATAAAATAATATTAATCATTTACATCATTTATGACATTCATATGCCGACTTATCCATGAAAAATTTTCTTTACATCAATTATGATTAAATTACATTAATAAGCTGACTAAATTTATATTAATATGTTTATTATTTGAAAATTATATTTGAATATCATAGTATTATTAGGATAAAAGAATTCTTATAAAATAAAAATATATTCAAAATTAGGATTATAAATTTATAATATGATTTTAGCTCTTCATAATACAGGATGTGTAGCTGTCTTCAAATTATTAAATCTGATGATATTAAAATATTTTATTTTAAATTTATTATCTATATCAATTGTTGATTTTTGCATTCACATGTTTGAGTTTTAATGATACAATTTATAATATTACCACTCTCCGTCGATCAGAGAACCCACATTCATAGTTTTGTTGATTCAAATTGTTGACCTCATTATTTATATTTAAAAAAAATTACCAGTGGACTATAAGTGCAACATTTTCCATTAACTAAAACAACTTTGATTATTCTACGTACTTCCAAATTACATTACTGGAAATGCTTAGCCAATAACATTATAGGTTATTGATATGAAAATATCATAATGAAATTTCGTTGAGATCCACTCTGTGTTTTGAAATAAAGTCTGTGGTTGATCCCATTAAGAATTTATACAACTTCATTTATTTTATTTTTCCATTTGCATGGTACATAGAAACTTTGAAGTTATTCATATCTAAAGATCATCAAAAAAATAATTTCCTAGATATTAGGGATTAGGATATATATGTGAGTGATGTGATGGCGCCTATTTAAGTTTCATATTTTTATATTTTACCCTGGGAAACCCATCCAAGTATTGCAAACCTGGATATGTTTCTACCATACCCTCGATAAACTGTCACCACATCTACAATCACAAACACCAATAAAAAATAATTCCTTCAAACAAACAAACATGAATATCAAAGAACCTAATCTTCGCAGATTGACAATGAAATGTTTAATATAACAATAGTATTTCAATTAATTCATGCGAAGCTATATTAACAAGTTTGATTTCATTTTTAAATATTTGTTAAATTTCAATTTTCTGATAAATATTTTTTCGTATTGGGATGTCTTGTACTTAAGGGGTTGTAAACCTTTAAAAAAGAATGAATAAGATATTTTGATTTATTTGTGATATTTATTATACTTTCAATTATTTATGACTTTATCTTCTTATGTTCTTATTGTAGTGTATTATCTTCAACTACTTATCTGGTTGCATCATATTCTACGTCCACACCACTTTTAAACCAAAACAAGTAAGTTACCAACGTCCCTGAATATGATATATATATAAAAAAATTATTTCATATAATGCCCTTTATTCAAGTATTTGAAGGATTTTATTACATAACATCTAACATAATGGAAAGGAGACCTAATAATTAACTTTGCTTCCTTAAAGAGAAATTGTTTATATTTATTGTTGTATTTAAATTATTTATTTATTGTACATGTGGGTGTCATGCAAGATATATATTCCTACTACAATGTTCAAAAATAAAGTTGCTTAAATTTACTGATAATGATAAAGTTGCTTAAATTTTTTCCTTTGGTTCCTCTTTTTTAAAAATTTAGCATGTCTCTACTGTTAGGAGAAAGAATTTTCAAATAATAAATTTGTTTTAAGAATAAAGGGGATTGTATTGTTTGTCTTCCTTTAAATGACTCTTAAAACACTTCTAATTTCATTTTTGTCCTTCTCAATTTATGCAAATCTGTCATTGTTCCAAATGCATTTCATTATTCATTCATTCATCCACCCCTCCATCTCTTCATATTGTATGTCTTTTTAAATTCTTGAAAATCTGTACTTGTCATATGACTATACATATTCTTGAATTCAATTTAATCATCCTTCAAGAAACAATAAATACCAAATAATTATGTATTGTTGAATTCTTTATGAACTACTTCAATTTAGAATTCAATGAGATTCACACATTTTATTCATACCAGCCATGGTGGAGATGAGCTCTGCTTGGATATAAAAGTTGATATTGGTGATGTGCGGACCGGACCGTCTCCAAAAGATCTCCAAACGGGTTCATGTTAATTTCTCTCTATATTTCTTTTTATTTATTTATTTATCTTTGGTGGATAGTTCTGATTTTATGATAATCATCGAAGCATCGTGAATGCGGTTAAGCCGACCATTTTGTATTCATATTATACGTCTAAGGTTTTTTTTGGAGAGTTACACACAATAAAAAATATTTTTATCTCATATGGTTTTTCTTCTTATTTGTTGTTAGAATTATACAATTAAAGTCTGAATAATGAGATTGTATGAAAGTGCAAAAGCAAACAAATATTCATGTTAGAAGACTACTATAATTTATGAATAATGAGAATTAAAGTGTTATGATTATTATGCAATCATGTGGAGGGTTAAATTTTAGATGAATTGTTATATATGATTGAGTTGTGTCATGCGTATCAAATTTTTTTAATATATTTTCTTTATTTTTTTAATGGGATAAAAATTTTAAAATGTTTCACTTTTATTAATTAAAAACTTCTGAATAAAAAAATTGGTCACTTTTTTTAATTTTTTATCACTGATCCAAATTTATTTTTATTGACTTATCTTAACAAGTATTTAATGCAACTTAATATAGTTAATATTTATAATTCAAATCAACAAAATAATTCATGTGCATCGCACATGCACATTAGCTAGTTTATTAAAAAATGTGAAAAACTTATATATATGACAATTTTAACCCTCCGGATAGATCATAAATCCTATCAAGAGGGATAAAATGATCATTTATAGATGATTTTTCTCATTTTTAACACATTTTAAGAGGGTTTAAATATATTATGTTTTCAACTAAGGTTAATCATACATAATATTAACAGAATAATCATATTCTATCAACGAAATTTAACTCATGAGACTATTTGAGTTTACATTGATGTTTTCAGGGATTTATATGGACTTTAAGAAAAGTTAGGGACCAATATGGATTTGAGACAGTTGACAAGGGGGTATTTTGGATTTTTTTCCAGTCTAAACTCTAAAGTGCCCAATAGATCACTCTCTTTCTTTTCCTCTTTTTTCCTTCCCCTGAACCGCCACCCTTAAATTACAGAATCTGTTCCCTTTGAAACCCTAATTTTAATTTTATTCGATCATTACAGCCCCTTCTCCATAGATCAACATGTCGAGCTCCTTGGATGTGTCGCTCGACGATCTCATCAAGAACAACAAAAAATCGGCGTCCGGTGGCGGTTTCAGGGGCCGCGGTCGGGGATCCGGACCCGGTCCGGCCCGGAGTTTCCCGAACCGGTCTGGAAACCGGTCCAACCCTTACTCTACTGGCAGGGTGAGGTCCTTATCCCTCCCAGAAGGGTTTCTGATTTGATCGATCTCCGTATTTAGGGTTTCTATTCGATCTGTGTTTTCTGTAACGAGAGCAGGCGATGGTTCCGGCTCCGGATGCGGTGTGGCAGCACAACATGTACGCAGATCCGATGGCGGCGGCCCCCTTCGCAGCGGCTCAGGCGACGTCGATCGAGACGGGGACGAAGCTTTATATATCCAACTTGGAATATGGGGTCTCCAATGAAGATATCAAGGTGTGATTCTCTCTCTCTCTCTGTGCGTCTTTTTTATAGATCGGGATTTTCTGTTATTTGGACTACCGTTTGTTAGCTTTATGTGATTTTCAGGCTTTCATCTTTGTTATTTTGTGGAAACAATTTTTTTTATTGTTGTTTTATTGATCATGGCTGTTTGGCTGTCTGATTTGATGGATATTTCTCATGAAAAGATAGGTGATTGTTTTGAAATCTATATGTTGAGGTTTCTGAATTGTGATTTTGCTCATGAGCGTGGGTTTTGAATTTTATTTTGTGGGTTCAATTTATCATGTTTGGTTCAGCGATGCGGGTTAAAACAGAAGGGTTTAGACCTTTTGTCAAATGGAATGCTTGAAATATTTATCAAGTTTTGGAATGGATATTTAAAAATATGATGCTTTAGATGATAACCCAGTGCCAATTAGGTATAAAATAGAACTTCTATGTAAGTTTTATTGCATTCCTGCTTCCTGATAGATTGATGGTCTATTTTCTGTGGGGATTTCCCTTGGTATCTCCTTTTTTTTTGTCAATTCTCTTTTCTCTGAGGAGATGCTTAATCTTCTTGTATCTGAATGCTTACTGGTTTATAAGATATGGTGGGATCCCACCTTCCTTGAAAAATAAATTTACCTGTCTCTGGATGGTTTGATGTTTATTGTAACTTCAGCGTCTTGTTTGACTATTCAATTTATTTATTGTTATTTATAATGATTCTTGAGTGTTGATTTTTTTAATAATACTTTTATATTATAAAAATGATATATCTTTGCAAATGATTATTAGTCAGTTTTCTAATGTTTATGTAAATTTGTCCAGGAGCTGTTTTCAGAAGTTGGTGACCTGAAACATTACTCCATACATTATGATAGGAGTGGAAGATCAAAGGTACCTACCGAGCTTAGACTTGGTTGCTGTATCTGAAAAATTCTATTACCCCAGCCTTGGTTAAGAAGATCATTCTATCAGGGAACGGCAGAAATTGTTTTCTCACGAGAGGGAGATGCTCTAGCAGCTGTCAAGAGATACAACAATGTGCAGTTAGATGGGAAGCCTATGAAAATCGAGATTGTTGGAAGGAACATTGTGACCCCTGCTCCCATGCCACCGACAATGTTTGGACGAAATGGCATTCCCAGAAGGTTTGAATTCCTATAACCATTCTCTGTTTTTAAATTTTACTTTAGTTTATACATTGTTACTTAGAATATGTTAAAAATTGTTCAGTGTAAACTGATGATGGAAGCAGCCCTTCCATCTAATAACCAGAGATTTTGGTTTCAATGTTTCATTCAATTCATCTTTATTTTTTTTCCGGTGAAGGGGCCCTGTCATGGTTAGTAACCCAATTGCTGATGTGTCCTTGTTGGCATTTTTAATCAATTATTACAACATAGAGGTTCTTATGAACATTTGAGATCTTTCACAAAACGAGTTTGACAATGTAAAATTCTAGACTGATTGTGTTCATGAACGGATGATTTATTAGAGGGAAACCTCTTTTAGATCCTTTTCTCTTTTTTTGGAGGTTATTAATATAATTATACCCTTCTTTTAGATCCTGTTTATTTGGCCATCACAACTTTCATTTAATTTCTTTCTATTTTTATATTGATTTGAGTTTGTGTTTTAAGGTTTTTTTTATGCCCGTGTGATATGTCCGGTTGTCATGATATGCTCTGATGTTCGTACTGTTCTACTTCTAAAATCCTTAAATTTGTCATAATAAGACTCTCCGTGGTAAAGTGGGTATTTATTTATTTATTTGGGGGGGGGGGGGGTTGAACTCTTTTAGCGCCGTTTTCTTTCCTATTCTTTTGTAGGATAATATATAATATAATTATAGGATAATATAATTCTACCACTGTGTAGCTTTTAGAAATTGGATGGATTGTTTATCTGGCCTTCATTACTTAAATATTCTCTATTTTTATTGTTATATTGATTTGAGTTTGTGTTTTATTTTGGGGGTGGATTTTTGTATGAGCCTGCATGACATTTTTGTTATCATGGTATGTCTGATGTTTGTACTGTTTTTTGCTTATAAAATCCTTAGCAAATTTGTCAGAACAAGACTGTTAAACTGGGTTGGGGGGGGGGGGGACTCTTTTGGGGCCTTTTTCCTTAATTCTTTTGTAGGATAATATAATTATACCACTCAGTATGGCTTTTAAAAATTGGATGGATTGTTTGACTGGCCTTCACTAGTTTCTATCTATTGTTATATTGATTTGGAGTATATCTTAGTTTGCGTGGATTTTTTTGTGCGCCTGTGTGACAAGTGTCATGATATGCACTGATGTCTGTGAGCTTGTCCTGTTCTAAAATCTGTTGGAGAATATTTTATAAGATGATCGTGTAGTAAACTGAGGTCCCGTTTGGGATGGTGTTGGGGGACACTGCATCGGTGGAAGCAGGAGTCAATTGGAGAAGCATTTTTTTAAAGCGTCTCACACGTGAGAAAAAGTACTCTATCAATGCTACCATTACTCTTCAAATGCAAAAGCTGTTTTTTTTGTTTGGGTAGGAGGTGGAGTTCCACCGCGTCTTCCGGTGCAAACGCGCCCACGACGCACACACAAATGGACCCTGAGATTTTTTACCATGTTCGAATTACAGAGACCAGTTTGTTATCACTAAAGTTTTTTTAAGTAGGGATAAGTTATTTACAGGTCAACAGGTATGCGCACTTGCAATGTGTTTTTGTCATTCAATATCTGGTGAACATTATTTCAATCAATGAGAATAAATTAATATAATGATGAGGGGAACCCCGTGGTAATATTAATGACTGGGTGAATGCATTCGCTTTTAAAGTTCTCCCCTATCGCTTAGCAGATAACTCTCTTCAGTGCCCTCTCCATGAATATATTTGACAGAGCTTTTCTCATTATCTTTTAGAAGGAGGGGTGTAAAAGAGCCGAGCCAAGTTGAGGCTTGGCTGGATAATTTTGTAATTTGCTTGAGTGTCAAGGTCGAGCTTGATGCTGTTGAGAAGCCTGTTCTTAGGCTCGGCTTGTTTAAACAAGTGAACTAAGCATGAGCTTACCTGCTGGGATTGTTGAGCTATAATAAACTTGAATGGGGCTTGTTAACTATCATTTTAGGCTCATTTTAATGTTTACTTTGGAATATTGATATATCGACATTGTTAATTGAAGTGCTGATGTATTAATGGTCAGACACCATATATCATATAAGGAAATGTAAATGTTATGTCTTTGGAGAAATTTCTCGAGCTTAGTATTTTATCTCATCATTATTAAATGAGGTCGTGCTGTGTTTAAAAAAGAAGCGAGAAATTATTTGCCAGAAATGAGTCCTACCAGGATATAACTCTTTGGCTTCAGTTTGTTCCTCAAAAGGTTGGAGTACCTACATTCTCCTGGCTGAAATGATTTGGCATTTGCTTCTTTTTTTTGTGGAAAATAGGATAGTTCCATATTAATAAATGTCACCCCTTGAATGAGATTGGAGGCGAGGGATCCTCCAAAACGAAAGGAAGAAAGATAAAATACAAGGAAGGGGAAGAAAAAAAGGATTACAAAGGGGAACTCCATCTTACATCTATGCCTCCATCCCCATAGATATCTTCACTCTTTAGAAGAAAACATTCTCCAATTAAAATGGATCCCCAAATTTGTAGAAACCCTTTTATGGTCGCCCAGATAATTTTCATGTAGATCTTTTGAAAGAGACCTTCATTCCTTGCTAAGCATAAGCTTCAATGCATGTGGGATGATCCCTAAAAGTTTTGCCCTTTTACTCTATCCCTTTATTTATCATTCTTTCGGAACAATGCCACATATCTTCCAACATTGGTGGGCATGTGTGAAAGCTCCAACACACCGCATGAAAAACAATGATGATTTTTTTTGTTCAGCAGTTTATGTATGTTGAATTTGGTGCACACTTTATTTACTTTTAACCTCTTTGGATTGACACTGGTAGTGGTCGTGTGATTTTTAGCTTTGTGCTACCTTGATTTTCTTGGGTCTGCTTAATTTTTGCATTACTCTATGCAAGATTTGTAATAATAATTATTTCTTGTTGTGATAATTATACAGTGGTCCCGGGAGGGGTGGACCTATGACTCGACCTCAACCTATGGCTCGACCTCGAGGTGGTGGACGTGGATTTGGGAGGGGCGGCCGGGGGCGTGGTAGAGGAGGAGGTCGTGGCGGTGAAAAGGTGTCTGCCGAAGCTCTTGATGCTGACTTGGAGAAGTATCATACCGAATCAATGCAAATGAACTGAACTATTTAGCTCCCATTAGGCTTTCTAAATCAGTACTATGAATTTGCGTTCTTGGTTGCTAGTCTGCAAATGTTACGTGTGTCTCTCTCTAGATGGGTTGTTTATTCAGAGAAGGGGAATATCGCACTATAAAGGTCTATTGTTATTTCTGGGGCTTTTGGGTTTAGTTATTATTGCTGCTCTTTCTCAACATGCTACATCTGTATTATGGAGATTGATGGTCTGTGGACCAATATAGCTTCGCTGATCTTTTTTCACTATCTCTACATCCTCAACTGTGGTCTGGAGGTGTCTGGTAAAACCAGTTGTACATGCTGCATAATATATATGGCTAACAAGGTTGTCAAATGCGAAGTCCAAATGCTTCTGCTCGCCAGCTTGTCAGGTGAATCATCTGAAGTTATTGAGTTTTTTTTTTCTTCACCTGAGTGATTTTTTTACTGCATTTATTATGAATTTGTTCTCTAATGTTCATTTAATACATTTTTTTTTCATTCTAGATCATGTTTTGTATCCAAACTTGATTTGGATTTCTTTCTTTTGGCTTATGTCAGGTCAGGACACCATTTGAGCAGATTAAATCTAAGCAAATCGATATGCCTTCATTTGGCGAACTGGGTAGTGTTTTTCCTCACATTCCCTTTCGTTTGCAAGTCCACTCCTCAACTAATGGTATGTTGGATTCTCCCCTCTAGCCAGTGTTAAAGCATAATGATTCTAATATTTTTTTTTCTGCGCGGCTTATCATTGCACATAATCATATCATATGATAAACTAAGCAAGCCATGGGAATTTATGTGACCGACTGTGGTTGGCTTGTGAAATCGCACCCAGTCTACCGGAGTGAGCATTGAATTTCTTGGTTAAGTGTAATTCAGCGAAACATTCAATTCCCTCAAACGGTGATGCAATCACATCCTGTTTTGGTGGTGGCTCTTTAGCTTCAATGAATTTTTCTGGAAGATGAAGCACAATTGGAAAATATTTTTCTGGTGGCCCACTCTGCAGCATTCTTTGATGGATAATGCCGAGGTAACTGTAGATGAGGCACAGCATGATAGGATCAATAGGTCTTTTGTTGTTTCTTTTACGTTGAGTAGGGTTTCAAAATTTGATCTGGAGCTGTAAATGTTTTCTTTTGCTAGCTGGACATTCGAAAATTAGGACCTATTGTTTTCCATAGGTCAAGCAGGTTCAACCTGTATGAAGGGCTTGAATCATTGCAAAAATGATTCTGCTGGATCGACTTATCGTGCTTCATGTCGGTTGGTTTTGATATCAATATTTATATCATATGGTTGGTTTTGATATCAATATTTATATCATATACTTGTGTTTCTTGTAGTTTGCTTTCTTTTTACCCCAGTAAATTAGGTACATATTTAGAGAGCAAAAAGGAGGGATCATACCTTCTGTAGGTGGGTGTTGGTTATATTTCTAACAAGGGTTGATTTGGAAGACATTATTAAATGTGACTTTTAACCATTTTAAGCTCTGACAGTAATTTTTTACTGTTTTTTTTTATTTGTGTGGGGCTTTGATACATTAAGGAATTTTGGACATCCTACATGTACATTGGTTAGGATTTTGATTCATTAAGTGGTTTTGGTTAATGTCTTGTATTGGCATATTTTTAAATGTTTAAGCTGGTTTTTTTTTATTAATTACCCGTAAAACCTCAATTACCCAAACATAGTGCAGGTATGAATATCAATGTATGTGATCTAAAATACATATATTAGAAAACATATAATATATTTAAAGTGCGGTTTTGTATCATAAATTGTTTATATTAGTTATCTTGCATAGTTAAAATTCTAAATAATTGTAATTTTTTTTTTTTTGGTATACTACTTACAAGGTGACATTTTGTACATCTAACTTTTACACATCCCCGGGGTCCTGTTCCACTCTGGAATGCCTCGGCAAAATAGATAACACTATCAGTACATTGTTGGATATTGACACTGACATCTAAGTAGATCTTGTGCAATTTTCGACCCTTTATCCATATAGGGATAGCGTCATTGGTAATAACGAGCCTCTTTAACCAGTTGGTCTGTAGCCTCAACTTAATGATGCTCCACCTTCACTCCATGTTCGTTTAATTTTTCCCTCTGTTTGATGGATTGCAATGTTGGAGGACCTTGACTGTGTGTGTTGAATAACTGTACTAATGATTGGAAGTCTGTATAAACACAGACATTCTATACCCCCAACTCTCAAGCACATTGAATTCCCAGCTGGGCAGATCCCGCCTCCGAGGCCCATGGCAACTCTTTGCATTGGTCACACTCATCCTTTGAAATGTATGTTATGCATGTTGTTTTATTAAATAAAATATATACTGAGTACTTTTTCACTATGAAAAAATGAAAAAACAAATTTGAGTTATATAGTACAATGTATACCACGTTATCATAACGTATATAATTGTAAAATGGATTATGTGTATCGCTATGTTTGTCTGGAAGAGATGAGAACTAAAAAATATTAACCAAAATTATCCACGACTATCTTCCCATCACCTAATCATCCAAATAGTCTATTTTCTTATGTCAATTTTCTAAAAAAATAATATATGGAGATTCTAATTTAAATATTGGTATTCATATAGGTTTGATTTAAGATAGTATGCATTTTATGAATTAGAATCTCTTAATAATATTATATAAAGAGATTCTTATACAAATATTGTTCAAATATTAATATTCATATCCGAATGTTATTCCACTTAACATGCTATAATGGGGATACCATCATATCTTTTAAATCAAGAAAATCACATTTTTTAATTCGAGAAACTGACATGTCAAAATCATTTTTTAAACTCTGTACAATTCATTTTAACATTTTATTCATTTTTATCCAGTTTATTCCATGATTAACCAAAATGATAAAAAAATTCTTTATTATATTTCTTAACAAAAATAAATAAAAAAAACTAATCAAACCTGACTTATATATCCTAGTTTATATCTATACGTACTCGTTTCCTCTACGCATTTTTCCATGCTCGTATTTTATTTAACTCCCATTGTGAGGCTATCACATGGTCATAATTAAAATCAGACCTATGTTAAAAAAGTGATCCCTCATCTAATTTTAATCATCGTTATGTAACGTCACAATAAAAGTAAAGCAAAAATACACACAAGTAAAAAAAAAAAATTCCAAACTCACCTAATGAGACTGGGCTGACACACTGATCCTTTTGGTTTATCATGGCCAGAGAGCCACAAGTCAGGTTTATCAAAACAAATAAACATGATACAGGCTCTATTGGTACAAACACATTGATTCACATGTATTTTGGTTTCCTCAAACTCTCCCATCTAGAAAGAATCAACTTGAATATAGAGCTCAAAACCCCGCTCACGCAGGTCTTGATGAAGTTCCAACAAGAGGATGGCCAATACCATGGATATAACAATCGAAAGAAGAGGCTTATGACGTGCCGAGGATAACGTCCCACCTGGACCACCCAACCAAAATCAGTACGCTATGTGAAATCGTTGGGAATTGCTATAATGGATGCACTAATACAAGGGATGCACAAGATGGATTAGTGGGAAAAGAGAGATGGATGATACAAAAAGCCTTGGATCCAAAAGAGGATAGGGAAATCCAAAATTAGAATAATTATAATAATGACACTCCCAAACTTGTGAAATGATAGTATGGTATTAATTGAAGTTATGACCGATGTACTTAAAACTACTTAAATGAAACAAATCCCTAAACAACCAAAGGCAAAACTACAACAAAAAAAAAGATGCTCCCACCGTGGTAAAGGAGGACGGGGCTTTAAAAATATTCAGGTGAGTAGGATAGCATTCTGAAAAGAGCTAGTTTTATCCCTCATTGAAGGAGATGCTTCTCAAAAGAATTAAGTAGTCTCTGAGATGGCAATCACATGGAAGTGACAGCGAATAATAGGGAAACTAAAACACACAGAATTGCAGACACTGGAAAACTCGTCGCTCAAAAATCATAATCTAGGTGAATGAGATTGAATCTCATCTCATCAGTTTCCATTTAGTCTGATGGATCAGAGATTTTAACAGGTTTAGTAGGTTCTATTAGGGTTCTCCTACATGATGAAGCTAACAAAAGGATATACTTACAGGAAAAAGAAAATCAAGTGCATCCCATGCTGCGTGGCGAACTGCTCTTGTTGGATACATAGGACCGCCAGGAGAAGTGAAACTATAGAGGCATGCCTTCAATCGTGTACTTGTTGTCATCCTCAACTCCAATCCTATATATAAAATGATCACATTATATTATCCAGAGCAGGAAATGGATTATATTCTTTTTTTTTGCATACAAAACTCATCAAGCATCATAAAATTAAAATAGGAAATTATTCACATGAAACTGAAACTGATCTACCTTGGAGGGTTCTCATGTTGGACAGGTAATGTATCAGTACTGGCTCCACTTTTAATTTCTGTAGCTGATAGAAACAAATCACAAAGGATGTAATTCCTTTCAAGAGAAAAAAATAACTAGTGAAAAGCGCAGTGAACGGATGAACCATTATATGTAACAGAAAATAAAAATACCTGATCCGTAAGCTCAATAACAAATAGGTCGGCTGAAGACCCAACAAAGAAGGCATTTGGAAAAATGGGGAAATGCTTTAAGAAACTATCGAGCTTGTCATCTGCATGTAGTGAAAATATAATTTAGAATTACACAGACTGTACCGTTGTCTGATTATCAGTAGTTGTAAAACTAAAGATGCACACCTAGGTTATAAAATAAGATGAACCTTGAAAGAAGAAGATATAGCTCCCTCCTAGCCTGAAAGCAGTTAAAAGACACATCACTATAACTGTAACAATGTCAGAGTGAAGCTATATTACTACATTTACAACATACATCCAAAGTGTTCTGGGTCAGAAAACCAGATTTTCAGAAATAAATAATATGAATACATGATAAAACATTCGAACCTGCACGGGAGTCCTGTCTAGTCGGGAGGGTACCAGCGCCACCTCCTCAAGAAGATACTGTTAAGAAAAAATGGCTACATACATCAACTTTGAACAGGGTGATATGGTTAAAATATATACCGGGAAGTATGGTAGTTGGTGCTATCTTATCTACGATAAAAGATATGGAGGATAGAATAGAAGCACATATAGCTTCAACTTTAACTTACAGAGAACAATGAAAAGAAACCTCTTGTATTTGATTGTGCATCAATCCTGTGAGCATCCATGCATTGAACAGTGTTATGGAAAGAGTGAAATCCAGAGAACCAAAAATAGGCATTGAACTCATGAACATGTAAAAATTCTTAAATACATATGCAATAACTAACCAGATAAAATCAGACTGGCTAAGTCTATATCATGTTTCTAAATCACGACCAAGACGGATATATATTAAGGGCCCGTTTGGGGTGAGACATAAGATTATTTGCCCTTGATAGTTATACTGGGATAGATAACAATCCATGTTGAATAAGTAAATTTTTGTTTGGTTGTCTTTTCTGTTATTCTCATTGGGAAACGTAAAATTGATATTTTTGTTGTTTGGTTCACCTTGAATAAAATAAGAATAAGTGGTAGATAAGAGATGGATAAGAGTTTATGACTTTTTAAATGACAATTATACCCCTGCATAAATTATTTGTGTTTGGGAATAAGTATAAGAGATATGAGTGTGATATAATAGATGTGACAATTTTTGAAATGTGTGCAGAGAGTGTTAGGTAAGATAAATATTTTGAAATGACAGAGAAGGGTATTTTTATCCATTGGCATAGATAAGCCCTGATAAGCAATTCCACCATTTTCTTAGAATAGTTATCAGGCTTTATCCTAGCTTATCCAGACATAACTATTAAGGTTTATTCTTATCAAACAAACAGCTGTTTGGGGTTTATTCTACTGTATTCTCCCCTATTCACCCTTTATTCTTCGCCCCAAACGGGGGGTAAATAATTTATCTAAGCCAGACTTGCAATTAGCATTGAAGCAGTACAGCCATGGGTGTATCAGATTTTGTTCAGGATATTTGTCCAAATCCAAAACGCCATAAATCCTTTAAAATAAAAATTGTTTCATCCATGCCTTATCCAACAAGTATTCTCCTTGAACCTTTTCTCTTCCCAGTGTGAAGTTGAATTGTTCTAACACTAATGAAAATGAAAAAAAGAGTGCATAAGCTCTTCAACATATCCCTTCATATATGTTTCTTAAGAATATCTGGAATTCTTGACATCGAGCTCTAGATTCTGTGACTTCATATTGGCGTAGTGCTGTCAACAGATATGAATGTGATCCAGATATGATTCAATCCATTTTAATATAATTGAATAATCAACCACAATGAAATACCTGTTGGATAAAAAACCCATTGGATCAAATATGGATGTTAATTGTAATACAATTATTTGTTGAATCAAAGAGTGTCAAACCATTTGTTTTTTTTAAATGTTACATTTGTATGAGAATTTGATCTTTCTCTGAATGGTCTCACATAACAATAGAAAAATAAGAGATATTTTTGCTACTAAACAAGAAAACAAGATAATGTCCCAGAGAAGGAAAGTCAAGGGCAACAGCCTTTCAAGTCAGATAGTAGGAATGGCTACAGCATGTCCAAAGTAATAAAATATCTAAAACTCATACCAGAAAACATTTGAAGCACCTTGAACAAGAGCTGATCCATAACGAAGAAGTCCTTCTGAACTGTCAATTGGTACTTCAAATAGCTGCAATACGAAATCAAAACTTAACCAACAATTGAAGTGTGGTGGGATACAAGAAAATGAAATTGATTATATGGAAAATGTTATGTTTCAGAATCTAACCAAGATAAGCACTTTCATCCCTCCCCCCCCCCCAAAACAAAAAAAGAAGTTAAATATGCATTATTTTAAAGAATATTTTCAATGATACAATCTATCAAGAAAAAAATATTTTCTTATTAAACCAAATATGTAGCAATCTTCTAAAAATATCAACTATTTGATTGCAACACATATACCGATCATCATTCCAGTATTCTTAAGAATCTGGTTGAAAATGAATAGACACAACAATCTGACAAGAGTACACAATTTACTGCAACCCACATTTCCATGAGGTATCATACGAGTTAAGAAACTGAGAAGGCCTGATAAAACAAACATATTATAATTGCACGTACACTCACATATGGATATATCAACAATTGTCAATGTACATAGTTAACATAAAAGTGGCCACAAATGTTACAAAATCCTGGATTGACACACATACAATAGCACATTAATATAACAAATTTCCAGCAACCTGGAGGCTATATTTGACACAACTCTTTTAAGCTAGTGGCATCATTAATGGTCAAAAATATCGATACAATATTGGTTGGCTGGTGTACTTTGATCCATTTTGATCATGATTCCAATTGGAACCATAGACACAAGATGACTCATGGACATATTCACATTACACTTCTGGTCTATCATGCTTTAGTTACATTTATATAAAATTATAAATAATTCAAAACTATGCATCAATAATATTTTACCACGGATATGCATGAGTGCAAGACAACGACAGAATACATAGCAATGGAAAGACATGTATTGTGTGTAAGTTCAAAAGAATTGCATGGTTAATTTGATGTATGCAAATGAGTTATTGATCAATGGATGAGGATCCCTGTCAAAGATATGCTCCTCGTTTCCTCTTATCTTTTTTTTTTTTTGAGTTATTGTTGCCTCTTATCTTAAGACACACGTGTGTGCTATCTTAATATGTTATGAGAAAGGAAAAAAAAATTTCATGTCTTTTATTTTCAAAATATGTACCCACTTATGGAAGACTTTATTGGACAAGCAAAAAGCATACCCATTTATGGAACAGGAGGACAAATATATGAGATGCAAAAGACTGACTCCAGATCTGGACTATTAAATCAAGGATCCGTTTCCCATCATCAGGTACTCTAACATAGTGGTCTGCAAGCACATCGTAAAACCGGAGATGGTTCCCATTTCCACTCGCTGCAGTAATCCCATCATCATCCCTGCTGAGAATTATGCCTGTCAACTCCAGGAGAAAAAAAAACATGCATCAGATAATCCTTGAAGATAAAACACAATGGCAGATTGAACAATAATACCAAGATAACAAACATATATCTAATGCATGGAGATGGACATACAAGCATACCACCAACTAAACTGTTTAAGATATATCAGTTACCTTCATATTTGGGAAACTAATCGAGACCATCATAGAATACAAACTACAGTATATCCAATTTTTTGGCATGTTATATACCCACACTAAATAAATATTACAATAGATGTTTTTCTTTCAACTACAAACAATTTTTGGTGTCCTGCTTAATATATATGTATGAAGAACAAATGATAATCCAGGTATTAATTTTGAGTTAGATTTTTTGCGTCTCACTTTGTACCATCCCACCATTAGGGAGATTCCTTAATTCCCCCTTGTTTTCACTTAAAGAAGTAAGGCTTTAGTCCCCCATAAAAACATTATGCTTCTCAGAGAGGATTCGACAATTCACGTTATGGGAGATAAATGAAAAGGGTTGTAGGGATAATCATAAGGGCTGGTGTTTGAGTTCACTACATGTATCTGTGTGTGTTTGTGTGAGGAAGGTAGGAGCTCCATCTTAAGATGTAAATGACCCTCATCAAACAAAATAAAAAACAAGAGATCTCCTAAGGGATAAAAAAAAGCAAAAAACAGGGAAAAATAAAGGGATTATGGACCCCCTTAAAAGAATACAATGTCAAAAGCCCAATGATCAAACAGCTTTCCTAACCCCTCCCCTGGAGCCTCCACACCATAGCCAAGCTCCTAGTGACTTCTTCCTATAAGAGCAAAATCCCATGCCCAAAGTGACCCCTTGACACCGCCCAAACATTTCCATTGTATAACCTTTTATCCGGATTCACTATACATTAGAGATTGATTGTAGATCATTTTTTAAAACAAAAAAAAAATGGTTTTTTGGAGATCCCTTGTCCCCTAATTTGAGAGATGTCATTTCTTAACATGCCTGCTCCAACCCCACTTTAAAAAAAAGGCTTCAGTTCCCCTCCTGCTTTCTTTTGGATATATTCACTGTCAAACAGGTGCCATTGATTTTTTTAAAAAAAATCATACAAAAAAAAAACCACTTGACAAGACACTGATAACCCTAAAACACGCTACCAGCAAAAAAATTTCATTTGTCCAACACCGATAATCCTCCCTCTCTCTCTCGCGCGAGCGCGCATACAAAGACAAAGCAAGAACATGAAAGCATAAAGGGAATACCTTTTGCGCGGACATCGATCTCAAGAGCTATATCAGCGAACAACTGCTGCAGAAGGACCGACCGCTGCGAGTGAGATCCCAGAGCCTGCCAACCCGCACAAACCAATCCACCAATCCAAATCAAAAACCAAATAACAACTAACACCACAACAGATCAACGAATTCAACTCCAATCGCATCGAAAAAACAAAAAAACAGTGACAAGAATCTCACGCGTTGGAGTTTCTTCTCGATCTCCTGCGTGAGAGCGGAGAGGTAGGCGGTCCTCTGTGAAGCCGAAGCCTGTTGCATTGCATCGAAAGCATCTGATGCGCAAAAGAAACCCTAACCCTAGAAGAAGAAACCCTAAAAGAGGCGACGAAGATTAATGAACAAATGTCTCCACTGAAAGGGAATCGCTTGTTCTTCAAGAAACATCAATATATTACCACACGTGCCACTGTTCCTCTTTATCGGTTACTCCACGTGTCGTTTTTACTGTTTTTTGGTTTCCGATATTGTCCCTCCTTGGTTTCGGTATTTGCATTGGTTCTCCGCTGATATGTAAGAGAAATTCGGGTCTGAGTGAGGTCATGTGACGGTTATACCCCTGATGTTGCGTTTGCTTGCAAGGCATGTTATTGTTGGAAAGAGAAAAAGTGGATTAGATTTGCATCCGGGGTATGGTAAGTGGGCCCAAGCAATTTTAACTTAAGAAACTGAAATTTAAATTTTGACAAGATATTTGTTGACTCGATTCATTTACGTTAAGTTAAAAGTTTTGATAATAAGCTATTCTAATTTTAAAGAATAAAAAATTAATAATTTTATCAATATTTATATTTATTAAAATTGAAACAAAAAATATTTATTTTATAATTAATTTTTATTTTAAAATTAAAACAATTGTCTACATTTTATCCGATTATATTTTAAGTCAAATGGGATAAATTATCATCCTTTCATTTATTCTCATAATTACTGTTTATCCTATCACTTATTTCTTTGCCACACTAACCTTAAAAAACCGACACAACATTGGATCATTTTAAAATGCTGCGATAAAACATGACAACATAATTGACATGACATATAATATATAGATTAAGTGTAAAATCTCATTATATGTATAAATATTAAGCTATGTAATGTGTGTGTGTAATAGGTATATATATTCTTTACTAATTCATTCAGTAATAGACTTTAGGGAACCAGTAATTTGAAAAGATTTTTGTTCTCCAGGTGTTGACCCAAATCCATAGTGATCCAAAAAGAAATTTGATCAAATACTTTTTATTGATCATGCAAAGTTTCTATACAATAATTGGATGCTTTAATATTTTGTATCAGATATGATCGTTCCGATCCACCACCAAAATGTAACTCATACATGTTTTGATTTTTAAGAAAATGTACATATCTGATAAGGTATACAATTTTACAAAAAATAAAATAAAATAACTGTATACTCGCAACGAATTTTGTGGACCCATTTATAAATGTGACATTTAACGCACCTTATCAAATGAGATATATAATTCGATGTATAACAATCTTGGTATATGAGACTGCAGGTAAACCAGTAAATGAGTAAACAAGACAGTGCATGTAAAAAAACACCTTTCAAGGGATTATTACAAAACTAAAGACCCATTCATGTAAAAAAAACTTTAAATACAGAGGCAGAATTGTAAACTCATGCCACTGCTAAAAGCTCAATAGACTTTCCAGATTTGGCAGATGGACATGACTAGATTTTCTCATACA